>JAQFYC010003042.1:0-22457 GCA_034694165.1 Tomocerus mixtus | reverse complement strand
ACCTTACATGTAAGAAAGACTTGACTTTTAAATAGTTTTGCTCTTATCCCAATAAGTTCCCCTGAGGTGCTAAAGTTTTTATGATCAGTTTTATGCTGCTTACTAAGATGTTTTTGTATATAAAAATTCGGCTAGGTTGACTAAAACGTGCTGTATAAAATATATTGAAAACATTTACTCTTGAAATCGAATTATTTGAAAGTTATTGAGACATTCTTCCCTAAGGGGTACCCCCGAAAATAAATGCCACGAAGCCTAATTCGATAAATACGGCAACTGAGCTAACAAGTGTCGCATCGAGCGACAGCTAATAAAAGTGATCCAAGGCTACAGACTGCATGTTAAATGAATGGGGCATTATCTTGCCTTTCTTTTTGTGAGTCTATGTACGTTAAGTCTATTCTGTCTTTACCGCGTAGGTCATAGTTTTTATAAGGTTTTCGTTCTCAGTATACCTAAGGTACCATTATCTTAGATGCAATCTCTTTACTATTTAATGCCCATGCTATTTAATGCCCATGCTATTTAGTTAAGAATCAAGAAAGCAATAGTAATCTTCTGCAGTAAGCCCAATGAGGACTAGACATCATTTATGTTACAGACGGCGGTTTCTGAATGAGTCTGAAATAAAAGTTACTATATGCTATGTACATATATTCACTAATGATACATAAGCACTTTTAGTAGTACCTAAATAAGCATAAACTTCACATTCAACTTCAATACATATATAATAGCCCATTAATCCTGGAGTTTTAGGTCAGGCGACATGCCCTCTTTCTCTCCTTACTTTTGTTTTCATCCCCTCTAATATCTGAGTTAATACTCACTCACGTCAGCCTACTTTATTATAGAATGAGGTAGACAGTAAGACACATATCAACTCAGCTCATGAGATACATGTGAATTGTGAATATTAGCTCACGCAACATAAGCCAGAGGCGGATTAAGAATAGTAATAATGACAATGGATGGAAAATGACGAATTTTTTCTAGGTTATGTCATATTCATTAACCTAGTCTGCCGGGTTAAGGCAGACTTCCCTTTCTAAGTGTTTCTCATGATATTGAAAGGAAAGTGTTATGAACATGTGCTTAATGTTTAAGGCTTCTATGCATACGCAAAATAACTAGTACTACAGAGTGCCAACTTAAATAGAGTCACGGGAGAAAGTAAAATTTGCCTTCACTACACTTTCTCCTTGCAAAATTTATCCGTACACGATTTATGTCCGGATATACTATAGTTAAGAAATTGCACATTATACTACTCGGTGAAAGTTTTGGATTACAACTTATGTACAAAGTGAAAGTTTACTTATTGCCAATTATTCCTTTTACAATTAGCGCTCTGTATTTTACGCGCTATCGCATCTTTTCTTTTGTCTCGTTGGTTCTGGCCTAAATGTAAACCTTTATAGGATATTGTGGGGAGTTAAGGGGAATGATCCTGTTAACTTTTATTGCTTTTTTCAACACAAGACAATTCCTTGCTTGACGTATATTGTGACATAGTGGCTATAACATTCCCTCCTGTTGCAAGCTTCCGCTAAAATTGTTTTCCGATATTTCCTTATTTTCAATTCTTGTCAATCTTGGTCCCTACCTTACTTTCTTTTTACTGTGAATTCTATACGTAGATGTAGTATGGAGTTTATTTACTTAAAGACAAAAACTTATTCAGTTACCTATGTTAAGTTTTTTTTCAGTTTTACCGCATACCTCAGTTTGGAATTGTACAAAATCTGTACTGCACTACAGATAGTTATTTTAATGGAATATAGCAATGCAATACTTTCAAGTAAAACGTCCAACGTAAGGGCTATGGATTCTTATGCTAATGTCTTGTACTTTTTTGTATTTCAGCCCAAAGCCCATCTTACTAAACATTGGACAGATCAAATTTCCCAACGACTGGGAGTGGGCTCCTAGTATAGTCGAAACCCAAATTTTCCGAGTAGGGAACTTATTTATTAACGGAATTCCGGGAGAATTGACCACGATGTCTGGTCGTCGTCTCAGGAAGGCTGTCCGCGACGTAGCTGCTTCAAACGGACTTGCTGACACTCATGAAGTCATTGCAGGCTTAAGCAATGTCTATACTCATTATATTACAACACCAGAAGAGTACGATATTCAAAGATACGAAGGAGGTGAGAAACATTCCAACAAAACTTCTACTACATAGTCACAGAATCTCAAAAATGCTCGTCAATACTAAAATAACCATATTTTATTATTTTTAATGATATAGCAAGTACAATTTATGGACGAAATACACTTGATGCTTACCTGCACAAATATAAGTTCCTTGCCGGTCAAATGCTGACGGTAAGTACATCCTTTCCACTTTCCCAAAGTGATTTTTACTTTTTTGCGTGTTTATCGCTAATTTTTGTAAACAGGTATTTGTTTACACTTTTTGAAGCTGTTGCGTTGGTTTAGTTGAAAGACATTGACACAAGCCCACATGTCTGACAAATTACGAATCTGAACAACTTTAGGCTTCATTAAGTAAGAAGGAAAACGAGGTTTTGTTGTATAGCATGTTCCGGATACAAATTCCAGGAAGTAGACTCCAGAATGAAAACTTTTGTTTGTCTCCCTTCAGCTTAGCGCACGAACGAACTACTTAACAATATGTTCTATGTATTACTGACTGCCACATCCACGTGTATGTGATTATAGTATACTATTTGTACAACGCACGTTTTTACTCAAACTTTTACATTTCGGCCTCATCCCATGGGACATCATATTTGTTCAGTTTACGTGCTTTCCAACTTTTACCGACGAAACAGCAAATGCTAATAGCATTACGACAAACCTGTTTGGCCTGCTAACCTACCTTCGCTATCTTGATCATGGTTTTCTGGAATCCCGACTTTTTCCAATTCTACCTATATAGGGCATGGTAAACACAATTCGACATAACATATGATGTTGTATGTTGATTGAAAATTGAGGTGCCGTTTCTTAAACTGCAAATATTGTAACACTGTACACTGTAAAAGGGAATTTCAAACGTTAGATGGTTGGTTTTTGACAGCAATTCCGCTACCAACAACAGAACACCAGTATTACTAATATACTTTCCTGAGTATAGAAAGGAATCTCCGTTTACTCTCAGAAATCATTGCATTGCCCGGTTATCTCTTCCTGGTTAACTCCCCAAGACGAAACTTGTAACACTACAAACAATGATTTGGTTTCCCTATTTACTTATACGTAGCAACTCCTACTCTATGTAAATAATCATTGGCTTCCAGTACAATATGGTTATTAAATAGATAGGTTGAGGTACTTATGGCTGCAAAAGCGCAAGGGAAAGTAAACTTTGTTGTGGTATGTACACTTGGAATTGATGCTTGTTTTTGACAGTTTAGCTTGTAAGTAAGATGGATTGTCAGTTGACAAACAATGGCTTGATGTTGTACCGGCAAAGTATTCAATTTGTAACGTAACTTTGATCTATGAAAATTCCTTTACGTACAATGTAGTGTAGTAGATACCTATAGGAAGCTAACTTTTTGACTTTAGTAGAGCAGTAGGATATAGTAAATAATTGAAAGCAAAAGTATTATACTATGATGAATGTATTTTAAGCGAAGTGGAATCGTGAACTAGTGCGCACTTCATAAAAGAACAAAGTTAAAACAAAATCAGTTTTTGTAACTTTTGCTGTACCCACTACCTCATTGTTTGCATACTCTTAGTAATACACCTACTTACTGAGCTTAAATACTTTTAAGTTGGTTATAAATATGGGAAGGCATAAGTTGGTAAGCTCAAAAAACCACAATGCTACATAGAAAAGCAATTAATTGCTAATACTAATAGTAAATATACTAGATCTTATCTACTTTTACCTACTATTCCAAATTTCAGAGCATGACATTGATTTCATAGGATATCAATTAAAAAGTTTTCCACTTTACCTAAAATGGTAATCATAATTTTCAAGTTTCAGGTAAATGCCCAACTTCGATTGCAGTGTTGTGTAATTGTACTAAAGATCTTTTTTAGATCAATTATATAGTACATCAAAGTTGGGAATCTGTTGGCAACGTTGTCTATATAATAAATACTACCTAATATTGGAATATCCAAAATATGAATTCTTATTACTTACTTAGTACCTTAGTCAAGTATGAATACTATTTAAGAAAGTAAGAATATATATTTTATGCAGCAACAAGTTTCGTCTCTTGTTTTGTTTCCGTTCTGAAAAGATAGAGTGTAAACAAATGTATTAGAATGTTCCTCTGACTAGCTTTCACTCTTACGCTTCTGTAGTAGCACATAGCTTTAAGGAATAACAATAATAACTTTCTGTTGTGTCCATAAAGTTTTAACAGTGAAAGCTAATAAAATCATTTTGTGCTGACTTACCCTGCATATCACAATTTAAGTATGTTGTTGAAGTTGAAAAGTTGATTCTTGGAGCTTTTCTTTGAATTAGAAGGTGAGAAAACGTAGGAGAAAGTTCAAGCTATTTACTACAACTAGCAATAAGAATCAACACGTGCATGCATACACATAATTATAATTACATAGTTGTTTTCATATTATTGCCAAATCATTTAAATTGGCAACTGTGCTCTAGACCGAAGCCGGTCTCGCGTTCTTGCTTTTCAAGATAAATTAGTGCTAGACCGGTGTGCCTTCTCTTACATACCTTATTTATTTTGGTATGGATTTATTGCAGTAAAATTGCGTTGTTTCTCAAAACAACGCAATTTCACATCATATACTTTATATTACTTTATATGTTTCCATATATATTATATGGAAACATGTACATGTATAAATCACCATTAGAAACTCTGCTATACACGTAGTACTTCGCCAGTTCTTCTTGTTGCTTCTTTGAATTTACTTTTACAATGTACCCAAAATTTCTTTGCAAAAGAGCGTTAACAAAAACTGGGACTGGGAGCATGTATTGATAATTAATCTGCACATGTGAGCATAGCGAAAACATACGGTATACCTAAGTATTTTTACCGAAAAACTTCTAACCAAAACTTATGGCGCAGAGCAAATTTAAAAGTCATTATCTGAACCAATAGACCAAACACGAGCTAAGGAAGCATTAAAGCAAAGCTCTTAAAGATATTTGTACGAAAATTAAGCACGTCTTTTGCATAGCAAAGAAAACTTTTCTCCTTATACACACAGAATTTAAAGTTGGACAATGTGAACAATAAGAAGTGTAAGAAATAGGACTTAATGTGTAAAATGCACTAGGATTTGCAGGGGACAAAAGCATGTTTATCTTTAATTACATTAGGTAGAAGTAACAGCGTATCCTATTATTACTGCCCCGTTTGTTCCAGGTAATTGCATTCAATACTGCACATTGCAGCTGTAGGATTAGACAACTCATTTTCATGCTTCAATGTCACTGGTATGGTTAGTTTCACACGAACGCGAAAGGTGCAGTTGCATTGCCCATAAACGCCATAAAGCCATTAATCCATCGCCTTTCTCGGAGATAAATAACTATGCTATACAAGACAATGGCAATGGGAAGGAGATAGGTTATACCTATATTAACTAACGACAAATGCATCTATTTTGTTGTATATCTACTATTGTAGTTATAGAATATAATAAATATACATTATAGTATATCAACTTCAAATTGCGCTTCGACGTGGGCACCTATATATTATAGAAAGCTACATTTCCTTATTTTTATTGTAGTCCAGTCGAATGGAAATTAGAGGTCAGTTGGCCACAAAAATATAGTAGGGAAACCAGAAACAAGTATGCATATGACAAAGTGTCCCCACCAGACTTGCTTAGGCCTAGACGTCGTTTGAGGACTGACCGCAGTAGATTTAGTGACGCCAAGGCCAGTAATTCTAGTATATGGATGTATAAGTACGTGTGATCTTTGCAAATTGGTCTAATTACGAGTACCTAAGACCTAAGCAGAGAACTAATCTTTGGCCTTGCATTTGCAAACTAATTTTGATTTTTCTATACAATTTCACTAAACCAACACCAAAAATATTTTTTTCGTTAATCTTTATGAAATACCAAGTAGGCATGTATGTATTATGTCATTAACCCATAAGTCATTTCCATTTCCCATAAATAGGTACCTTATACTGATTTGTTAATAAATAATTTTTGTGTACTTTAGGGTGGGGCTGTTGAAGAGGGACCTATACCACCAAATTATCTTAACAGACAAATTTCACTTGTTCCCCCTATTGTTCTCGGTGAGTATTTAATTGATCAGTTTTGCTTACTTTTTAACTTGCATGAAGTATGTACATACAATGCTTTACAATGCTTTCGTATTTACTATAACAGTTTCTCTAAATTAAACTGATTGCATCATAAGTATTGAGTAAATATTCCAAAAATGCCTCACCCTTAATTATATTACGATAATTAATTGCTTTGGTTTACATTTGTAGACACTTCACCTCTTCTAAGTGATTTCGGAGATGTTTTAGAAGAGCCTGCAAATTTAGTTCGACCTGGAGATTTAGTCAACGTAACCTTTGTAGCTGGCCACCCGAGAAATGATGCGATGAGAGAAGGGTCGTTTTTCCTCATTGAAAGACAACGCGAAGGTTCTGAAAGATGGGATTTGGTAGCAACAGATGCTGACTGGAGCACAAAGTAAGGAAATCAATATCTTTGTATCTTTGTTTACATCTCTTGAGACTTGAGATCTCTATAGTTGCACTTCATTCCCTTTCATCACTCCTTCTGCTAGTTTATTGCATATCAAGATACAGAACGTGCAATACAATACGACTTGAAACATAAACATAACTATAACATAAGTCTTATTCATTGCAAGGTATAATTTCACAAAGAATAGTTCACTATTCACTATACGATAATACAAAACCATAATATAACACAAGTTGTATTCTACAAGTGGTAAGCAGAAGCGACTGTAGGAAATGAGATGCAATCAAATCCAAATGTAAAGAAACGTGTAATATCCATGTTTCTAAACCTTATTGTTATGCTTCAAGAAACCTTCCGTAAAGTCGTGAACAAAGTCATAGTCATAGTACGTTTTCCCAATAAAGAATGCCCTTGTTTGTAGAACTCTTTTTTCCATCAGACAATAAGATGAACTGAACGTTAACATATGTCGTGACTAAAATAACCCGCTATCTTAGTCTATATTTTAGTTACAGTAAGATCCATATCCACGCTATTTTCACTTTACTTTTTCAGCATTTGCAATTTAGACATTCATTTTATCGCATGCTTGAGACGAGACACTAGTCGTTACTACACCCATATACGCCTTTCCTTTCCTAAGATACATAATTATTTGTACTTGACATTGTATTAAGTCCTTTCACTCTGGCATGCAGCCATTCTAAAAGAGACGGTAGTCCATTTTATCGATGAAACCGATGTGGATGAAAATTTTACAAAATAAGAATAAATACATAAATACAATAGCGTTAATTTGTCTATTTTGAAATTTTGCCAAACCTGCTGTTGTATTCAATTATATTCTTAGAGCTCAAAGTTGGCCAAAATTGAACTTCCATACAACAGCAATTAAGTAAATTAATTGCTCGACATTTGGCCAACTTCAGAATAGCCAAAAGTTAGAATAATAAGTAAAGCAATTTACAAAAATGCATTATGCATTCGAAAATAGGGCAAATTTCATATTATCCCCCTCCCCCGTATTTAACAAACGCGTCACTTTTTTTAAAGCTCAATGGGATGAACCAATTCAGAAGGGTTTCGGAATTTGGGACAACTTTTTCAATACTATAGTACGCTCAAGTAAAGTGTTTAAAAGTTATTTGCAGTTGAAAATTTTTCATTTCTATTTATAAAAAATTAGAACAATTAATTCTAGGGCATATCACCAAGTACAATAGCATAAATATTTTTAATGACAATTATAGTATTCAGGTCTTTGCATACCGTTCCCGGCTCCCGGTGCTGCTGCAAAGTCGATGTAAAGACTTCGTAAGGTGAAAGTCCTAGCATGATCTTTACCACTTTCTACAACAACAACATCCATTTCAGTTATTACGCATTTCCGGGACTTAACTCTTTCAACTATAATACTTGTAGAACCCAAGAGTTGGGTTTCTGACTTGCTATGAAAGGATCACTGCCGTAATCCCTTACATTCATATGGTTTTATTTTTCAATGGAATATTGGAAGTTTGATAGCATTGTTTACTACCCATTTTAACATGGTATGTTGTTGGAGCAGTGTAGATAGTACTGTTAACCGCAAAAACGATATAAGGATTAAGTGAGCAAGTGCTTCATAAACTATTTGGATGTATAATGTAGCTTAAGTGAACTATGTATTGAATTGGTCAACTCTTTAGCATTAGCATTTCAAGTCAGCAGTTAGGTACTGTACATACTAACCTGTAAGCATTGTGTATACTATATAGTAGATACTTTGTGTGCTTTAGCATTACACACAATTACATATAAGCCTTATATAAGTGCTCATTGGCTTGAAAAAATAAATCTACTGAAAACGTTTTCCTTTTGCTGTATAGTTTTAAATATGCTATGCAAATGACGAGAACATTTTAATTCATAAAGTGCAAGCAAAATCATGAAGTATACTAGTTCATAGCTAATCACTGCGTATATTAGGATCAGTGTAATTGTGGCTTTCTCTTACTTTCCTCCATTCAATCAAATTCAATAGACATGATATAATTTTGTGCGTCAGTATTTATTCTATGGCATCCCTGGCTTTAAATTTGAAAGTATGAAAAATTGGAGAAAGCTTACACAACTGTTCTAATTTGTCGACTCGGACTGTAAATTACATAAACGCAACAAGTAGATCGTATTTGGTATACGCGACTGAGCTAATGAGAAAATATAATTATACCAACTCACATGTTAATGATTAGCAGTCAATTTATAGGTGGCTGACTTTTGTTGAACACTGAAAGGTTTGACTTGATGGCCTAGATATCCAATTCGCAGTAATATTATTAATATGGATGATTGCATTTACAATTATCTATAACATGTATGTACTCAGAAGTGTATAATGAAGAAATGCACAAATATTTGCTATATATAAATAGTTTAGCGATTGAATCCTTTCTGGAATAGCATGTTTCACTGCACTGCCTCTATTTGCGCTAATTAACTCCATTTCAAACGATCATTCTTCTTTGGAAGCCTTGTACTTTACATAAATTAGAGCATGCTGAAAGAGGAGTATACACTAGAAAGCTAATGTAAGTATTACGTATATATGTACTTATGTCATTATAATTCATTCAATCATTGCTTTGTCTTACTCAGAAAAGCTTTAAAATTTATTAATGCTTTTATGAATTCAGTAATGATTAGCTAAAAGCATATTACTACCCGTTATAAGTACGCCAAGGTATTCAAGAGTGTAACCAATATTTCTGAGAAGTGGTTATTGAAGAGTCGGCAGGAAATAATTTATCAGATAATTAACAGTTAGTTACTCTAATTGTAACGTTATGTATCCCTCTTTTGTACTTCACAATAATATAATGTCAATTGTTTAATCATATTTTGATATATGAATTGATGTTAGCTTCTAGAATATAGTTATTCTATATCAGTCGGCTAGAAATAATTTGGAATCTAATTAGGTATGATTCACTCAATTCAACATCATTGACTTGCATTGTATTTGTAATGTGTTGTACATTGTAGCATTGTGAGTGGGTTGCCTTTTCAGCTATTTAACTTCAAAGCAAAGTTGTTCCGATTTACAAATTAGAACAGTTGAACAGTGAAAAGAAACTTGAGAGCAATACAGGCAATAGGAAATTGTGTAGGCGATGTCATTACAGAGCAGGGATATTAAATATATCGTAAAATCCCTTCATATATTACATATATCATATATTAAGTTAAAGTAGATAGAAGAGCCTAGCATCTACTTTACTTTTGTACAAGGCAGCCATAGAAGTTCAATACATCATTCAATTCCAGGCATATTTAGGGTTGCTGTTGATAAAAGGAACTCATTTATTTGTATTTTGTTTATAAAGCACTCCATATATTTCATTGGTATTCTATATACTCAAAATACTCAAAAAGGATGCACTATGTACATATTATATTTTATTTATTTTCTGAAATTCAGAAAAGGTGAAAAAAGTTGAAAATTTTAATTTTAGTGAAACTTAGAAAAATCAAGTACGGAAAGCTCTCCAAGAGAGCACTTACGAATTTACAAAAAAATATTTTGTTGTCAGGAGAAATTGGCAAAGTTGGAAAATTGAATTTATTACTTTTTTCAAGTGAATTTTAAAAGGGCGCAACTAAATCAATAAAACTCTGCAAATATTAGTTCTAGCTCAGAAAAGTCTCATCTCTTTTTGGGACCAGGAGGCATAGCTATGGTGTTCCGAAGTCATTCATGAAACGCAACTCAAACTTCCATTTTTAACTTTCACAATTCCGTAACTTTCTGCAGAAGAAAGTCCACTGCGCCTATACTGACTACCTGAACACACTGTACCATTTTTGATTCTTATAATATCGTCCTCCAAATTCAAGAATGCAAATCCGTGGGCACAACCGTGTACTTACATCCGTACATGTTTGCCAAATACAAATATTTTATCTAAGCCAAAATAATCAAAAACCAAATCGATTTATAAATAAGTACCTACTTAACTGTAAAACCATAAAAGCAAAATATGATAGAATAGGATAAGTTACAAGTGAAAGAAAACAGAAATATTTGTTTCTTCGAAGATGCAAATGCAGATCAAGCGTAGCTTAGATAGCCTTCTTTTATTTAAAGTTTCAGCGAATAACGCTAATCTGCTAACGCAGAAGGAGTATGTGTGCAAAACAAATAAGTATTAACTACCTATACTGTAATGTCTTTGTAAGTGAAGCGAGCCCATTTAACTCGACATAAATTTTTATATAGACTACATATATTTCACATTAGCTCGTTCGTTCGTTTATTTACTGTTCGTTTATTTACTGCAGATAGTTCAACAGGTTTTGGTTAGTTAATTTATTTGAAGTATATGCTGTATTGTCAGATTTGGTTATTATGGTTATATATGTAGTCTTTTTACGACCCTCTCCCAGTAGTGGCTACCATCACGGATACAATACATAATATCACTAGGAGCTGTAGTAAATGTTAATACCATAATATCGAGAGAGAATTAGACATTTAATAAATTAGGAAATTGGCACAAGAAAAATTAATTCAAGTATTTTGTTATTTAGATGTGAATCCTGGAAAATGGTTATAATAGAGAAAAGTATGTACTTAATATAGTACGAGAATGTAAAACCAAAAGATAAAATGTAATCTCACTTTACACTACGCCTAATGCAGCTTCGTATACATTAATAGCTTAATGTATTTATTGAAGTGCCTACCGTTCTATGCGGTCCCACTGAATTATTAACGAACGATTCGCACTTTGGCGTGTGCTATACTTATATACTTAGTAGAGAGAGGATACTGCTACTGAGAGGACTGATACAATGAGTAGGAAACACGAGAAGCCGTTGGTAATATCAGTTAGATAGCTAAATTGAGATTATTTGTGTATATCTGTCCTTACTTATATAGATAAAGGAAAACCGCACTTTCTCCATTATGGAAAGCATTATTTATAACAATTTTCCGTGAATGATGGTTTTGTCATTAACTTTCATCCTCCACCACAGACTTTCTCATAAAATATTAATGATAGTTAAACACTTTTGAGGAAGGCATTATACTGTATACATAGTAGACCATACAAAATAGAAAGTCAAAGATTAAAGTGAATACACAGTTTCAACTTAACACCATCTTAATCCTATCTTCCTCACGCCGAGGAGCTACTCATTCTATTTTGTAAAATAGCTTCTGGTCTTACTTTTACCTGAATAATTTATCATTTGCAAAATTCAAGGTCGGGTTTCTTATATTACAGACGCAATGGACCAAACACGAATGGGAAAATTACCATTTTCAGTGTTTGGTTGGGTATAATATTTTAACCATTTTCCCCTCTGGTAAAGTGCATCCGCCTATATTACATTTTGCTGCACCACAAAAGCAACACTCGTTTTACATAAGGCAATACCTTCATACAGCACCTCACAAAATTAGCTCACTGCAGAAGAAACAATGAATTAGATTTTTCTATTATTTTCTCCACACATTTGCATACATGTAAATAAATAACTTTCATTCCTTCTTTATGAATTGATTTATTATTCATCACCATCATTGAATATATTGATGAAGATCAACTCATCTTCTTGCAAAGACTGTCCAAAAGAGCCAATCAAAAGGACTCAAATATTTTGTCTGATGTAATAGAAAATAAGAGAAATGTACCTGTATTGCAATATTTGTTTGTAAGGAGAAAGTAGACAAGAAATGTAAAATTAGGGTGAAAGAAAATATGAGATGTACTGTAGCACCAAGATATCATTACACCTAAGTTATGAATAATAAAAGGTCCTACAACCATGTAATTTCTTAATATTTAACACTTTCAGATTCATTTGGAGTAGACCTCGACCTTTAAGCACAGAAAACGTGGTCCGCATCCTTTGGCAGACTAGTGCAACAGAAACTGCAGGATTTTATCGTATTCGTCACTTTGGCTATTATAAGCCAGCTCTACAAATCCCTATTGCGTACACAGGCTCTACTAGACTATTCCAGGTAACAACCAAATCAATTTTCAACAATTCAAATTCAAAGCTTTTCGTGTTCTTCAAATTACCCCCTATCAATTTCAATTTTGGATAGCGAGACGAATTCGAGGAAAAGAAATATAATAGTAACTACTCGTACTAGCATACCAGTGTTACATAAAATGAAATTTCCATCTTAGTACTATTTACTGTATCAGATTTCGAATTTAGTGGATCACAGAAAACGGATTATTTGTGCCATATTTACAGAATCTAGGGAATAGATTGCGTTGATATTCTTGGAATCCAATTCTCACCAGGAATTTTAGATTTCACATTCATGGTGTGGGCGGGCATCTAAATGTGGGACACGCAGTTGTGTAACAGGAGTTCAGAAAGTATGTACATAGTGCTCTAGGAGATCAAGTACATTGTAAATTTTAAATTATGATTAATGGATCTGTAGGAATGTAGGACTGTAGGTATCATGCTTACATAACATGACTATTTACTAGTTTCGAGTAAAATCGCAATAAGTGTCATATGTGGGTAGATACAATATGTCAATGCTACACAGTGTCACCGGGCACAGAGATGACAAAATACATTTAAACGTGAAAAATCTGTACATTTTCCCCCTAAGGGGTACTAAATAATAACATTCATTTTCATAGTCACTTGTATTTAACGAAAGCCATGTAATCTAGACCTGGAGGAATAACAAACTTTGTACAGCCATGCTCAAAGTCAAAAGATTTACTTTTAGAAAATTGTTTGAAAATGGTCATGAAATTATTATCAATTGTGATTTGCAGTTAGAATGTTTACAAGTGATAAAAATAAGGACAAAAGTGTCAAATCATGCCCAGGCACCATGGTTCCGGATACTAATAAGTACCTATGGCATATATAGGCACATGTAGACTTTGAAATGATACATATATTTACCTTGGAACATTTCGGGGTGAGTTCCAGTTGTGCTGATTTGATGTAGATTGTGATGTTTGTTATGTGTACGTAGATGTCAAGTCAAACACTTATCTAACGCGCACATCAGGATGAACATGTCATGTCATGTAATTTGGACTAATAGCTCTTGGAGCAATTCATTCCTTTTGTAAACAGTCAAGTCAACGCTCTCCCATAGCGAATCCTGATTATGTCTACCTACTGTATTACATTATAAAAGAGAATTTAGTACAGGCACAGGCAGGGCTACACTATACACTACATATAAAGGAAAGCCTCCTTTGTCCATTTGTCACAGTTCCTAAGTTTTTGTCATCTTTGTCAGCCTCTGCACATTTAGTGAAATGAATGATTGAAATTCGGTTGTACTCCAATGTGGCATGCATGAATATGAATCAGGATTTCCTATATATGAATGACGAATGAACAATAGTGCGTTATGTAAGTACGCTAACGCTAAGCTAGGACCAAAACGTACCTTCAAACACAAACTACAAAAGAATTGAATCACAACAACATTCGGCGTTCCTAGTCTGACAATTTACTATTTACAGTATTTACCTTATTCAGTTTTATCCGCTGTTCGGCTGGAAGTGAAATTCCATATCATTTTCCCCAGACCAAGACCAAAGCAATGTAGTTATAATGGAATATAAATATATCCAGAATAACATAATAATAATACAATATGATAAACCTACAGTCCACGACTACAGATGCCATTTTGTAATCCACCGTTCCTTTCCTTTCTCTTCACAAAAACAAAATAATGAATTTTCGTAATTCCGCAGTGAAGTACGGGGCTTGAAACCTTTGTTGTTGTCTACGGCACGTTTAGCGCTTACCAGGAGGTGGATAATATATACATACCTTACTTAATACCTTAGCTGCCTGTAAAACGTGTATTTTAAATGGTACAAGTATCTATATCTCCATCCGTTCCAGAAATCTTTGAGGATTTACTACTTTACTTACCTCTAAAGGATTAGCTATTTATGGGTTACTTTGTATAATAAAGTTTTCTCAACTTTAATTAAGAAATTTGCAGTAGTGTACGTTTAGTAGCGTAGCTTGCTCCAATGGCGTAGTTACTGAAATTCCGAAGGAAAAGATGAACTGACAAGCTTTGTGGATTTAGATTGCAATTAGGTACACAGTTTAAGGTATGTATTGTAGCAACTATTCAAATTTAAATAGAATTGCAATAGTATATCCGAAATACAGTAGCTAATAAAGCACTTCCAATAAATGCTAATACAATTACTTTAGTTTGATCATTTCTTCCCAAGGTATGCACTTTGCACGCGCCAATCATTGTAAAACCAAACTATGCCAATAAGTGTAGTCTCAAGTGCAATAATATTAGTTAGCAACAGCTCAATTTTCTGCAGAGATTAGTGTATATTATAAGCAACTTTATTTACTTCAGAGAAAGTTTAACAAAATAAGACCCATACAAGGTCTGGTCTGATATTGTATGCATTTTAATTATTGCACGGTATGGTACGCTAAATAGGCAAAATAAATTTTCAAACAAATCCGAAGAATAATATCGAATCTGCGTCTCACCATACCATAATCATGCAAAGTAAAGAGTAGTATGGTATTATTTGCAAGTAGTATCATTAAATTTAAGCCTTCTTTTCTATGAAGCTTAAATAACTACTTAAATCTTTTAGTAGAGAGTAGAGAGAAGCAAAAACGTAATTGGCTAACGCTACCTCGCTAAAAGCATCTTAGTTATTTACTTCCTACCGCAAACTTTGGGAATGGGACCGTAAACAATAAAGTATCTCCAATAAATGGAATATTAAACAATCCTACACCATTCGTACAACAGTAATATCAAGTGTATTAGCCAATTTAGCTGTAAATATTTATGTAGATACTAGGTACTTATGTACAATAATAAAAATAGAATTTATTAAAATCACAACTTACAGGATGCTGGCCAACCAAAAATAATACACAAGGATTGCTTTCTCTTACGCTACTTGGATATAGTACAACAGCCCAAGTAAAAGTGTGGGCAATAATATCAACGCTTGTTTTGCTGTTAAATATTACTGTAGGGCCCTAGATAGCATAGGGATTGGTGGGTCTCATTCGATGTCCAGCGTTTCAACTGGAAGCTTTCTCTTTGTAGTTTGTCACTTGCTTACATTTCAAAGTTAAGCATAAGCACAAGCACAGACACACAATTCTTATCATATTGGTGTAGTAGACACAGTCGTCTAAAACCTTGAAGCCGTTTTTGCGGTGCCAAAAACAAACTTCTCATACTCAAATCCCACTATACGTAAGTTACAATAATAAGTTGCATAATGCTAATGCATTATACATACTATACTCAAATAGAAGTGTGAGCTGAATTGTTATGATACCGAATCGACATATAGGTATACAATATATCGTAGTAACATGAATACAGTAAGGATCTCTGCTAAATCTCTTAAAGTAGAAGTGTAGTACTGAGTGAGGATTAGACAGGATCTACTGTCTTCCTCACACTAGATATTGTTGGTTAAATCTGGCACTCCATAAAGATAATCGGCTGTGCACGTGTGGAGAAAGTTATTGTTAGTAGCAAAACTTCTGCTGCATTGAAAGCTTGTGCTTATTATGGATCCCAAACTCGAAGCCAAATCTAAAACCCGTTCTTGTATCTAAATTTCTTGCCGTTTCTGCATTCCAATTCAAACAATATTTTTGACATGCTATGGTAAAGTCAAGGAAAAACTTGGTCTTACTTGCGAATTCAAAATCCGGGTTTTCCATTCTCCAGACGAGAAACCCGGATAGTAATATGCAGATTTGTGAATGGTTTTACATAAGCTTTATTTCCATATCATAGTACTACAGATATTTACACCGGACCAGTTTTATCTTTGCTTTTTAAACTCCAGGCTGGAACATTAGCAGCAGAAGAGTACAACAAAAAGCAGCATAATTTTTATTAATATCTATTGACACAAGAATTTCTATAGATAAGTAGTTAGTAGAAGAGTTAGTAGAATAGTAGGAATCCGCATATATGGTATACTTATAAACAATAGGGTGCTTATGAATTACGAAACTACATTGAATTCACGAGATGAGGCTGGAATTAACAGTAATTCCTATTTCGTGGAAGAGAGTAAGTCATTTCATAATTTCGCTTCTTTTATTGTTTTAAGGTCTAGGTCACAGTACAATATATCCAATCATAGTTTCAGGTACATATCGTCACGGGGGCCAGAACAGGCCACATGGTTTTGATAATGAAGTATTACTTTGTGGCAGAATGTGTTAATAATTGAAGTAACCAGAACTAAAAACAGCAAACATAGAAAATTGGCAGCATTGACGCAGGCTTAAAAGGAAATCAAAGCAAGTTTTCCAAAGATGACCAGTTTCAATTGTTCTACATAATAATTCCATCATTTGGATTTCTGTTCATGACTGTGATTGCGTTTAGCTGCTTATGAGTTTATGAGATGAAGATATGTAATAATAAACCAAGGCAAATACGGAGAAACTGGCAAGGCAGTTGGATACACTATTCGTCGAATTTCACATTGCCATCATTGCCCCAATAAGTTAGGGCATTGTGAAAAAGTAAAATTTATCCTTGCATTTAAATTCGTTAACACATTTCAAAAAGGTTGAACCGTTCAAAAGATAATAAAATACGGGACAATACAACAGTCTCCCATTTATCCTCTCCAGACCTCTCTGGAACTCTCCAAATGGTCTTATTTTACAAGCTGAATCATCCTTAGTACCCATGCTATCGAAATGTAAAAACAATAAAAATAGTTGACCCCTTCAAAAGTTAATACCCGGATACGGAACATCATCGGACACGGGCACAGCCGCCGAAAGCACTTTCCTATCACTAACTCCCATAAATGGATCTAAAACCGATCCAATAATAAAGAGGAGAGTGCTTTCCAAGTGTTAACACAGCCATATTGCCTGCTTGCACTATAGATTACAGCTATTTAGTTGTAAATTTCATGGAATAACGAGTAGGGCAGAGGAAGGTTAATTGAGTGGAATTTGTGTAATCAGCGAATACTTTTATTGTTACAGGTATTATAGGTAGGTAGGTACGTTCCAGCGTTTATAGGACGATTGGATGACGTAGTCATATGCATGATTTGAAAGTAAAAACATAGAATTGTGTTGACAAGGAATAATGAGACATTGTGGAGAGAGAAACCACATAAATGTTTGATTTCTGACTACCGTAGACACTAGAACTTACACATGTCGTAATGTAATCAACCTAAATAACCGCATTTAATTAATATTTAGATATTTTATATTACATACATAATGACCACAGTTTAATTAGCACATTGCAAATAGTTTCTTGTTCTTGGAAAATGGGGATTATGATTATTGTTACATTGTAAAAACCGTACGTAGCTTATCCTCAGTACCAGGACAATATCTAAATGACCTTTGTATTGCAAAGAGCACATATAAATAATAGTGTGGCAAAGTGCAAAACAAAGTGCATGTGTCAAAAGGAAAACGCAATTTTCCTGGCATAATTCAGATTTCCATTATTTTATCTTTGCTAGTGGATTTTATGTGAGAGTCCCATTAGATCTGATAGTACACAATATGTATTGTTTAGATTGAGCGTATACTAGCAATATATATGTGCAAAAGACTTTTACAGACAAGATTACCACGTAGACCGGGAAATGTATTTTAAAGGTAATTACGACCAGTGCAGTACTAAGATATTCTTTTGAATCCTCCAAACAACGCGGCAGAAGAATGTAGAATTAAAATCCCAGAATTTGAAAGTTTTGAATTGCATTTATATGCAAGAAGAGAAAGCACCCTCTGTACATACATAAATGCCAACCTACATATACGAAAGCTATTTCTTAAAGAGTGTTCACGAATACCTACTTACTTAAGTAGTACAGTAAAGGTACCTACAAATATTTTATAAGTACAGATGAAATGTGTTTTCTCGGAATTATTTGTATATTCATACTACGTTTCAAGCTTTCGCGTTTTTGCAGTTGTGCATGCAGAATGTAAACAATACTAATTCTACAATTCTTCTACTAATTCTTCTTGTGCACTTAACAACATTGCTAAGTAAGTATGCACTAAGGTAGGTTAGGATGCTATTCTGTCTAATGAGATTATAAATTACAAAGGCAATGTTTCTTTTATGTGTCCATTGCACTCTGTTAGAGTTTGTACATTGTAGACGAAACTATTTGCTTGAACATTTTGACTTAAAAAGAAAATATGGCAAGTACCTACTACCTACTCAAGGTCAGAGTACATAATTTCATTGTTTTAACCAAAATTCGACATGCCATTACGCTTTCCTTAGTACTAAGGTTCTGATTCTGATCGTAGTGACTTTATCAATGTAGGGACGATTTTCTTTGGACGCAATATGCAGTCCGGGAACGATATCGTTATGAAGTTGCATTAAGGCAGGTATTGGGAAATGACAGTTATAAATGGCAGAATGGATGTTACAGACATTCAGCTACTTTATAGATAAGCATAAATGGTAAATAGTATATACTATCAGTATATACCTACTTACTGTACATACCTATTACCTAGTAAAGAATAATGTGAATCGGAAAGGCTGACATATAAGGTATACCTTCTTACATATCTATATTTAAGCATGTCGTTTCTGTAGTGTGACTGTGAACGGAGTGTAAGACAATCTTGAAAGAAACGATTTGGCAGTAATGGGTGGAGTAACGTCAACGTAAGGCAAGATGTTATATCTGCAGGTAGTGGTAGGTTTATGGTATCCTTTGCTATTATCCGCACAAAACATTTTTCACAGTCTCTTTCCTTGAAACTCTTTCATGCTCCATGAGCTAACAATGAACAAAGATTTTGAGAACAGACATTTCCTTTTATCGGTCCTTTTGCATCTCATCTGTTTTATGAGATTGGAGATGTCGGTAATTCACTACCTTAGTGTTCTGTTGTTGTAGTGTAGTGCAACGTACAGTCTGCCATGAAAGAAAGCAACTCAACGCTTTCCCAAATTCATTTCCATTGTATAGATAGTAAAATAAAAACTTCCAAGTTGTAATGTAAGTAACATAAAGTACCTAAATGTATTGTTAGTTTTCATGACTCCATATTCCGCTTACGAACACAAGAATAAATATAAAACTACCTACATCTCTGTATGTATTATTGCGCACTTATTATTTCTTACACATTGGATTAGCACATACTTTTGTCTGACTACTAAATAAATGCCAAACTATTATTAGGCATTTAGATTTACTCCTATTACTTATATATATATAGGTATTACTTATATATCTGTGCTTTGCAGTGAATATGTGAATGAGCATCTGTAAAGTATATTTACGTATACGATTTAATAGTCTACTTTAGGTTTTATTTTGAAATGCGACTTAAACAGTTGTCTTTAGACGCATTTCACAAACAAAACAACATCTCTATTTGACCGATTAAGCAAAGTAAAACATTTTGGAGGAAACCCACATATACAAACAACATTAGCAAAACTTTTCTTTCTCGCATTATTTTTCTTATTCTTTGAATGTTTTTTTAGTTGAGGACATTTAATACAATTTGTCCTAAGTATAGGAAGGTAACAACCTAGGTGCCTATACCCTTACGGAAATTTCAGGATATCCGGTATACCAAAAAAAGCTGAAAGATAAGACAGAAATGAAATCACTTAGGTACACAGTTAGAGTTACGCTGTAGAGTTTATTCGAGGTATTAATCATGAAAGGGAAGTGACAAGATGATGCGCGCCATATCAAGGAATCCCGTCTCCAGAGTTTACTTAACTTTCCCTTGATCTTGAATCATGACAAAGTACTTTGGGTTATGCTAACTATTGCACCTATATACGCAAGGGAATAAATATATATTTATATAGAACAAACTTTTCTTTAGCTACACACGACTACTAAACCACATTAGGCAATTTCAATACTTTCCCTCCAGTTTCATGCTGTTATATGTAGTATAATACTATGTTCAAGCAGAAGTATTATAGTATATGAATCGAAAAGACGTTTGTAATTTTGTAACGCGGTTAGTTATACAGATCACATCCAAACTAATGTGTTTCAATCACACAAACTACGTGCCACTGGCTCGCATTGAAAAGGAAACTAGGATTCCAAAGATAGGAGAAATTACTGCTCAAGTTTCAGCAAAGCTGACTTTGACGTATTACACGTAAGTGATAACAGTGAAACGTTTAATGCGTATAGGAAGTAAATTACTTTCTCCAGGGAATGATCCAGATTCCCTGGTGTTTCTACTTTTGCTTTACAATTTTCCCTTAAGTGATAGTGTAACTATTAGCGTGTTTTGCTCGAAGTATTTATAGTAGCGATTCCTAATCTAGGGCAACGATTACTACTGATAGTAGGAATTAAATCTCAGATTCTAGCTTGAATTTAAAGGAAGCAATTAAGCTTGTAGTGAAAAAAGTATAAATAGGTCAAGAGTCTTAAGACTACAAGTACTACACTATGACTTCGTTTAAAGTAGAAGCAAAATGCTAAAGTGGGATCTTTTTATATGATTTTGCAGATCGCACCAACTAATGCCTCATTGAAGTCACACCCAAAGTGGTCCGCAGTTCCAACACCAAAGAAGAAGGTTACAAGCATCAGTAAGTTGTGGAATGCACTTTTCCGCCAAGGAACACAGAAGCGTTTATTGACCGGAGAACTAACGCTTAAGGATACAGTCCCTCAGGAGCTTAAAAATTTTATGTAAATTGAGTGATTGTATGTTGATAATCTGTATTATTAAAGAATTATGTTTTATTGATTTGTTTGATCCAGATGAATTTAATATGGAATGAATCGTTACTAACATACATTGTAGATAAACTTCATAAATAGTTAATCTTCTAAAAGCGTATTAACATGCATATATTATACTGTTCGTGATCTTTTGTTTGGTATGATAACTGAGTTTATTTTTGATTGTTACTTTATTTGTGTTGGCCATGTTTGTATTTGTTGTACTATCCTTCAAATTGACTGTATTACTAAAAATTGAAAAATAAACTTTTTAAATAGGTACAAAATATGTAATTACCAACTTTAATTCTTAAAGTATGCTGAACCTGACATTTTTCAATGAACCTAATGCCCATTAATGTATGCACTTTTGCACGTGTCTCCGGATTTATAAAATACAATCGCCGCCGAAAAATAAACCATCTAAACTAATTATCATTTTTAACTGAATTTGACGAAGTAATATTTTCCATCTGTTTTTTGACCCAATAAACATTCAGCTATTGTTTAGGATGCACATTAAGATATTCCAAGTAGTGGCACAAAAATTATAAAACTTTACCTGTTCAATTCAAACTTTTTCGATCATAGATATGACTTTCTCCTTGCATAGAATAAATAACCACATAACGTAACAATCCAAGATCTACTAAACTTGAGAACGCATCTGTGTACTTCCCGTGTACGTTTAGTAAAGATAAATACCGAGTTCTTTTGCACATGCAATAATTTTCCTTAAATCCTGTTATTGCAAATTGCAAATTATTATTATTTGACACGATTTGATTTGTATTCGAGTAAAAATCACGAAAAATGCTTAGGTATTTGTTTTATTCGTATTTGATATTTCAAGAGGGAGTTAGAAAATTCAGAAAAAGGAAAACAAAAAATTAGATTTTTTCCAATGTGTGCTACCAAACAAAAACAAAGCCTTGATTTGTCTTGGACTATTGGACAACCTTGACCTCACATTATTATGTGAAATGTAATCAATCATTAAGAACCACAAGGCAAGCAAATAACATGTCAGTTATCCCACATCACACG
>JAQFYC010003041.1:0-22458 GCA_034694165.1 Tomocerus mixtus | reverse complement strand
ATGGTTTATTTATTTATTGATTGGCTAGCATGATGACATGATTATGAAAATGGCAACTCGAAAATATGCTTTCAAATATTCTAGTACGATATAGGAAGTCCCAAATAATTTTCATTTTAGATTCATATAAGTAATAGGAAACTGGTCTACTTTATCAGTGTAGCAATTATCGAACTAAATTATTTTTATTTACTTAAACCTCTTCTGTGTACTACAATGAGTATTAAGATTACGATCAATGGAATGGAGTACCTATTACATAGTCCTACACTTGATAACTTCATGAATTATCAATATAAATCGATTTTCCAGAAGCCCAAGCTGTCTATTAGCGTTTATTGTACCATTTACGGTAGCGAATATTGAGGTAAGTCGGATAAGGGTTTTAAAAGTGAAGCAATCGGATTGCATGCATGTACAATATTGTACGTACCAAGAAAGAACCTAGTACCTAGTTTCAACCTTGAATTCAGTTCAAACTGCATATTTGACTTAACTGAATAACTCATGAGTAGCAAGATGAATTTTCGACACGGTTTATTAACTACTGCCTGAGTCTACCCAAAAATTCTCTGTAATAAACAAACACTAACAATGTGGTGGAATGGAATATGACAGGCTACAAATGCAATACCCTATACAATAACAATATAAGAGAATTTATACACTGTATATTAGTACTAACAGGTACATGGCAGTGTTTATTGTTCTTAACAAGGACTTAAACTAATAGCAAATGGCAAAGGTGCATCCAAGCAATCCAAGCTAAGATTAAAGGCTTTTAGTACCGCCACCGCACCGACATTACTTACATTAAACTTTTGTATCACCATCACCAACATTTGTTGTATCTGTTCTGTTTACAATTTAAATCATTAAGTCATTAAACTAGTAAAAAATGCCACCATTCCAATTGGGTTGTCCCTTCTTTACAGTGCAGTACAAATTAATTTGGTTCACACACAGTAAAAGCAAAACTGCATATGAATTTATGCTGTACTTCCAAAGAAAAAAGTCTTATGCATAATTCATTACCTGTATACAATAGTTATATTAATATAAGAATGACTCATCATTAAGTATACATAATAAATGTATGCAATGAACGTTAGGTTTGTTTTATAAGATATACTTATGGAGATTGGATTAGGATTAGTTTGTGGTGTGGCTTATCAGTTTATATTAATAAATATAAATAAGAGCTGGATTACATAGTGAAGTATGTAGTATGTATTATATATTATACATAGATATAGAATAGTTACATTTTATTATTAACTACCAAGACTAGACTAGTATTTCACTTACTAATAGTATACAGATGAACATGACATGAAAGTCCAAGTGGACTCAATGAACTCAGAACACAACACAACAACATTGCATTACCTGTATAAATCTAGTAAATAAAACTTTATCAATTGAGGTTATCATTAGTATTCTTTTGCAGTAGGGTTTATAGAGTTGCTCTTCGGTTCCATTCCACATCCATTCCACTCACTCAGTCTCAGTCTTAGGCTTCTTAACGATGCGGTTTAATCTACGATAAGAGACCATTGGACGTGTGCAGGTCGAATTGAATTTTAAATGTCTAGCTTCTGTCAATCGATTGCTTATCGAGTTCTGTTTTAAATCTCATTAATAATTTAACCTGACCAACTGACTTGACTTGACTTGGCTTGACTCGGCAATCTTGCACATAAAATAACATAATTATGTATGTATCGCATATAAATCTTGCAACTAACATACACTAGCTTGTGTACATACATACTTACATACAAACAAATACAGAACTAACATAAACGCATCTTGTACATAAATAATTGGCAATGTATACCATAAATATGTATCAAGTTTTAGATAAATATGGCATTCGTTTTGCAAAGCGGTTTTATATACTCGACTCCAGCAGAATACATAATCTTCATACCGGAAAAATAAAACCTATACACCATTCATTTTATTTAGGAGATGCAGATTTAAGCACACAACACAATTTATTGTAGGTGTATAGGTTCTACTATTTTGTTGGGTAAATCAATCGAAATACTGTAACAAGTGTCTTTACCAGCGTATTACTTCACTTATATTTTGCGTTTGTTTATCATTGCCACTTTCCCAGCAAGTTGTGTAACAAACCTGCAGATCTACAGTACAATGTATTGTATTTCAAAGTTGCTTAATTTGTAATGGCATGTTAATGCTAATTACTTTGCACTTTACACTATTCCTGTTCTGATAGTGTTTACATATTCCTCTTTAGATTGTACTTGCATATTTTTGAACTAAAGACGGTACCTAAGTAGTAATTCTTGCATAAAGATCAATATCTCGAACTATAGGTATTGAATGTATGTATGAGTACAATGTTGCATACTGCATATTATTGAAAACACTTTTTAACTTCATCTTCATGTGCAATTCACTGATTCTTCTACACCAGTAAACATTGATCTAAATAAAAACTAGAACAATCAGAAATTGTTTTGGCGCACATACAAATAGAAGCATACATAAGTATAGTATGCAATTACATTTAATGTACATGTAAACATTATTTGATGCATTTTGTACAGTGTACTGTATATATCTTTAAACTATTTGTTCTTTTACGATTCTACATCTTCACTCTGTACACTGTACAGCCCTTAACTAAAAGTATAGCAATTACATGCTGGGTTCTGCTGTAGTAATAAAATAGGTCCTATAAATAATATTTCACTCCATAAAGTATAACATTCACTTTATGTTTTGGCGAATTGATTTTGTAAGTATACGTTTCTTACATGAGTTGAGTACATGCATGCAAGTATTAAATTTAAGAATTAATGTTGAGTACTTAAGTATGGACTCTGAACCTATAAAACACATAAATAGCATGTCTAATGTATAGGGAAGTATGTATTTAATCTATTTTGTTAAATTGGGCAAGCAAACATAAAGATGCTGTATAACATAAGAAGAGAACACACCAGAATTCAAATGCAATGTATTTTGTTCCCCTTTATTGTTACTTTAGGAGTTGCATTGCATTTTGTTCTTTGGTCTGTAAGTCTTTCCGTCTGTGTAGAGTGGTTAACTTGACTTGAAGAGTTCTTGTATTTGTATGTTCGTATGTGCACAGTTGTTGTTATGCAGTAAGTAGTAGTCGATCCGGTCTGGTGTGGTCTGGCTATGCATTCTGACTAACGAGTCCCAATTTTTACTGCATTGCCGCTTTTTACTCTTTAGCAATGTAATAAATGCAGAACACAGTTAGCTAGCCAAAAACTCGTTTCTTTTCCTTTGCCTTTGATTCAAAATCAAAACAGTGGATCATTGTCTTTCGTCAGTCACGGTAGCTAGAGTGGTGGACTGGACTGTAAGTAATGTATTGTTTATTGCATTACATTGTAATATATCTTAGATATATCAGCACATCAAAAACACAGAGCGAAAATATAAGCCTTCCAAAAGAAACTCTTTGTTTCTGAACTCTCTGATATAATTTTTATATCCTTTTTATCTTTCCTATATTGAATTGTCTGTTCAAAATCTGGCTGTGCTCTACTGAGACACTGGGAAATTATATGTAGAATATTTATTTATTATCTTTGCCTATTAAATATTTCACTTTGATTAATTTAATCGAAATTTCGCTACTCTTGTTGAGTTTACTAATGGTTATAGTCAAGTAGTTCCAGTTGATTGTAGATGCATGGGGCATTGTATAGTAGCCAAAATTTAATTAGCTGAAGTAAACAAATAAGACAGATAGATACGTCCACTACATTATTGACAGGCACAAGGCTTGCGTTGCGTGTGTGTGAAAAGGAAAACGTTGGCAACATACACCTACTTTGAGTTTGAGTGATCAGTCAGTAAAAAATTATTATATTATGGTAATCAATTGTAATTGCTTATACCTACTTGAGAATACAAATCATATAGGTAAATGCTGTACACGCTACATGGTTTACAATGCAAACTAACTACATGCTATTTAATATTTACCTACTAAAAAGGTAAGGAATGGAAAATGATTTTTAATCACGTCACTTCAAGTCATGAATATTTCTTTATGTGATTTGATTATGATATTATTGCTCCTGCCTTTGATTTACTTGTTATACCTATAAAAACATAATATTTAACAAACTCACTTTTATGAAAATGAGAATGATTTTATGAAACTGGGAATTATGTTTTACTATTGAACAGAACAATTTTAAATATCTCTGTAAACAGTGGTAATGACTTGGGTAAATGAATATTAAAAGGTCGTAAAGAATACCTACTAAAAATATGCCTTCCTTTAATATTATGCTAATTTACTACCAAATACTAACTTCTACACAGTAGTTTACTATTATCTTTTCAGCAACCAAATAAAAATCAATCTATTAAGAATTATACATAACAAATATTTCTTTACCTGAATAAAAAAATCTTGTCGCTTTAATACAACTTAATTAGAGGAATTTCTTTGACACTAATTTCTATATTTCAACCCATGATCACAAAATCTGTCTGTAATAAGCACATTCAGTTATCAACACATATATTTGCTAGCTTAACTAGCTAGGAAGTATAATAGGAGGACCATAACATATTAAATTACATACTACTGTCTGTTTCATCTAGTGAGCAACCTAAAATGCTGTGCTAGTATATTATTCTTGACATGTTTAGTTGAAGTAAGTAATACAGTATACCTATTGGATGATAAGCACGAACCTATTTGTCTATTTTGCAAACAATCCAATTGTATTGTACAGTGATCTAATAAATATGTGGAACTAGTAGCAGTACAGTACAACTGCAAACTGCATCTATGTACATACAATAACAGAAAGAAGTAAGAGTTACCTACTACCTGTAGAATTGGAATTGCATTGTACTTATGTGTATTGAAAACTTAATTCCGCACTATTGTGCTAATATACAAGCTTGTAATACGATACTTACCATTAAGTAGGTACTCTTCAGTACATTACATCCATATAGAGGAAATAAAGGTATAATTTCCTTTTTATTATTAGTGAATTCACGGTGAATCTCTTGGACTGTAGCCAACAGGGTCAAGGTAAAGTTTTTGACCCACATTTATTAGTGTTTTTCCATTTAGTATAGGGTTTGGCTAATATTATGGCGAGTAGACTACTGTAATGTCGCTAGACGAAACAATATTTTTGTCCGCTCTATAGTGGGATTGTCTAAATGACAAATTTTATGAGTAATCTATAGATAAATACAAAGATGTAAGTCAAGTTGAAAGTACTTATTAAATTTCTATACGTAGATATGTACATAGGTACAATATTTACTAGTATTTATTACAAGAACAGCAATTCTATGCAACATTATTGCACTGTGACTGTTGTTCGTATAAAAATGAATGTCTGTTCTGTTGCTGTTGCTTTGCTATCAGATGAATGTTCGTTCACCCTAAACTGCAGGTAATCGATCGTTTGTTATTAGGTAGGACTGAAAGATTCGCACGGAATAGAGATGAAAGGTGTGTCTGGCTAAGGCTTGTTGTTAATTTTGTTTTGGAGAGGAAAACATTATCAGTATACAAATACGTAATAGGTAGGGCTTTCCTTTAAGAAATGGGTAAAGGTGACTGTAAGGTAATGTGGTTTCGTTAAGTTTGATTTGATCGTTTCTCCTAACGATAAGTGCATTGAATTTTGCATTCGCTAAAGTATTTATTTATTTTCTTACCTAACCTGGTCTGGCCTGGGTTTGACATTTATTACTTGCAGAGGGGAAGAGAACATAGCAAAATATTTATTGCCTACCTGCTTATGTGGTTTTGGTATGGCATGGCATGGCAATAACTACTGAAAGCGAGATAAGAATTACCTACTATTCGTAAGTACAAGATATTATTGGTATTGACGAAGAATAGATGAGAAAGTGATTTGTTTTGGTTTGCTTCTGATTTGATATCAAATTATTCTCACGAATTGGAATAGAATCAATTCATGTAATGTATGTATGTAGTATAATGTAATAGTTAAGTAAGCAAAGCAAACAGAAAACACGGTGTTATTGAATTTTGTGTGAGATGACTTTGAGAATTATAAAAGACTGCAGGCAGCCAGTTAGTTGGGTAAATACAGTATGTACCGCACTAATGTATTTATATTAGTATGTGATAACTAAATTGGATGTTTGCAAAAATTAACTCTGACTGTGAGCAATAAAAATCTGGAGGTTTTTCTCATCTTGTTACACTAATAACAATGCATTGGTGTAAAGCTAAGGATAACCAAGAAATACAGTTAAGTAGTATACACACAAACACATTGACATGCACATGAATATTTTGTGTAAATTAATAACAGCAAGGACATGCCGTGCTATAAGTGAACTTGTTTTCCATGTAAATGTAAAGAATGATTTGTGTGAATGGAATCTGTTCTGTTTTGTATGCATTACATTCGCAATGGGTACATTTACATTGACTTTGTGTGAAATGATATGGTTATTGTGCTTATTGCTTACTGTTTGCGTACGTGAGGTATTAACTTTGAAGTTAAGGTGATATTGCAAATTGGATGGGTACCTGTAGTGTAGAGTCGTAGAGTGTTGAGCATCACATTTTGTAACATAAACATAACAAACTACCTGCCACTTAAGCCATTAACTAAAGTAAGTAAGTAATTAAGGAATATTTTTTTTCCTTTTTTTCTTCCCCTGCTGGATAATTGTATAATTTGATTCCTACGGTTGTACTGTAATTGTTATTTAAAAGAGTCTATGGACACCCTTGTAGTTTTCAATGTTTTCATGCAAATTTTGAATGAATGGAACAGAATCTTTGAGTTCGCGTTTTTCCTTGGCGTGTTTACTACAGTATGCTAATTCAATTGAATTGATCACAGTAAAGTTCAATAAAGTTTTTGCCCAAAGCTTGTAAAACAGCAACCAGAGACAAGTCTAGGTCGAGGGTAATGATGATTTATTGTTCTATGGACAAAAAATAAATTATTCCAGATAAAGTTACGTAATGGGCATGTTTGGAACTAATAACCTCTCATTTTAACACATCATTTAGCCCTAACCGTTTTCATTCAATTAATTAAGGTGAACGCCCATAATCTAACTGTTTAACCAGCTAGAACAAGAATTAGAAGGAAAAAAACGTAACAAGAATTTGAAATCAGTTTTGTTGTTGTTTCCAATTTTTCCAACTTAACTATTTGGGCTGAACTTCATTAGTTTGCATAGAAAATTGATTTATTGTTCAAAGTACCTTCGCCAAAATAATTAGGTTTGAATACAAATACGGATTGTGGTACTATACTGGAGAAAAAACAAGGTAGCATTGATACCGACTTACATTACATAGTAGATCGCTGTACTACTTGTTCTAATTAATTGGTTATACTAAATAATTCAAAATAATGATGTAATCTTTTTCTTCTTTATTACTTGTAAACGAGAAATCTAACAAGAAGCTATAATTTTAAAATCAATTTCCATTCAACAACCGTACTTTTGTAGGTACTCGTACTAGATTCTAACCTTATTATCGTGTTTTTCATTAAAAAAGATTTATCGAACAAATTGAATTTCAAAATAATTATTCTTACCTTATCCTCGTAGGTATTTTTGAATAATTATGTAAAGCCTTTTAACTGCAATAGGAAGGATAACATGTACAAACACAAACTTTCGTTTTCTTCTTTCCATAATGTGTTACATATTACATACATTTAAATTAGCGAATGTACAATGTAGCAAGCATACATAATCTTGTTTTTTATTGCCATCAATCAATGCAAATCAACTAAACTGTAAGCTTATTACTATTACGAGGGAAGTTGCTGGCAATCTACTACTATATATGTAAAATGTAAATGTAGAGGGCCAGAAGATTATTGCAGAAGCAGTTTCTTGCAGGGATGCCGCAAACTGTCAATAGTCAATAGAATCTCAGTATCTCAGTAGTAATTTTAAACTATTTCAATTTAGTTTAGCCTAGAACAAAAGTTTCAATAAAGAAACTTGTATTGGTTTGCTATTGTATTGGACTGTTGCGAGGACAGCACAGAATAGGATTTGTAATCTGGTTCTGATTGTTTAAATATTTACATCACATTCTATCAATAGCTATGCATGGAGGATAGGATAGAGAATCTAATCTAGCTCATCGTGCAGAGTCAAAGTCTTTTGCGTGATGGTTGGCCTGGTCTGGCCATGTAATTTAATTCTCTTTGCAATGATTCTTGCAATATTCATTTATTTAAGTACTAAGCATCTAAGGGACAAGATTATGATAATATCCTTCTCTTAGTCATAATACTGCTATAACTTTGTATTCAGTAATTTAAATGCTCAATGTAACTACAAACATTTTCATACATACAGACAGACATATACAAATAAAAAATCAGCACAAGACAAGGAGTATCATCAGCATTATTTGCAATGCAAAATTTGCACAACTACTATTTTAAAACTATCTGTACAGAGATACCAGCTTTATTAATATACAAAACTAACAAGCCTTGCTTCTATCTATTTAGTAACTGTATTGCATTAATTGTTTACGTGGAATAAAAAAATCTGGCGTGTCAATTGCGTCTTAAATCTCAATTCTAAGACACTATTATATTTGTTAGCTGTAGTAATTCCGTTTCCAATCAAATTGGCACATCTCTAAAAGTCTTTGTCGAAAAAAGACATGCAATTAGTAAGTAGGTACCCAAAGTTAATTTAACTTCCACAAACTTGTGCGCTTATCTCATAAAGGCTCTGCTAATGGACAAAAACAAAACTTTTCTCCCTTTCCTTGACAGACAAATCTGAAAAGTTAATCTGTGTCTTTGTCACAATAGCATTTAACGTCTGAGATATTTACACTAAATCTGGTATCTCGAGAATGGCCCAAGTTGACAGAATAATTCCGTAAGTAGGTATACATCTGAATTATAGAAGTAGAGAGGGACTCGCCGCTATTAATACTAGATCACTCTATTGTTTTCTTGAGCTTATATGTAGTTTCATTCACTTTTAGTTTTGGCTTTGCCTGTATGCCTGCAGCTGAGAATTCTCAAGAATTGATGTGACTGCCCTGGCATAGAAGTAGGTAGGTAGCTATAAGACGCTTCATTTTCATCTTCATCTCCAAGATCTACCGTAAAGCAATATTTCGTTAAGCTTCTAGGGAATTGCGAAGTGCCTAAATGCTCCTGTCTTATACATAGTAGGTACTTACTAAAGTAAAGTGCAATCTGAACGACATCTTTCCCTTAGCGAGTCATTTCTCCATCTAAAAGCTTCTTGAGTCACATCACAACACGAGAATTATGAATTAGGTAAACTGAACCTTAAAATTCTACGCTAAGACTTGAGATTTTAGACGCAATACACAGCTCAGCTCCCTGCATCTTTGATTACAGCATTAAAACTACGAATCCTACAATAAATGTACGAAAACACTTTCACAAGCATTTGCTATTGCTATGTGTTTTGTTACACATCTTTTTCATTATCATACTATACATACAATTTCATTAGTCATCTCTACATATTTATGTATTACTACTACTAATTTCACATTCTGAATACTGAATGTGCTAAAATTGTGCATTCACATTGTTTAACAAAGAAAGTATAAACCAAAGCATGGAAGAGCATGCATAGTATCTGTGTGGAATAAAGTAATAGTAAATAAATACTTAGAATAACAATTATTTAGCAGTAACTAAATGAATTCTTAGGTTAGCATTACAAAACAGACTTTTTGCTGCATCGTTTTAATGAAAATGAAAAAATCATGTACTATCTGTATGTAAGGTTACAACACAAAAGCCTAGAATCCGATTTAAGTATCCGCATTAGAATTTAGACACAAAAAGTAATGCAACTTATGATTCTGTTTTGTTCATCTGCTGTTTTTTGCGAGAGATTATATTGCAGAGTCAAATGCTTTATCACCGCGCACAGGACCGTACCTATTGTAGATATAAAGGCCTAGTTCTAAAAATTTTACCCCACACGTGCCCCCAAATTACATCTGTACTATTATTTACATCATGAAATTCCAAAGCAAAAACAATGAACTAATAAAATGATTTTTTTTTGTTTCAGGTACGTATATTTTGACGATTTAGTTTCTGCTATAACTGCAACACGGTAAAGTAGAAATCTATTTCATTAATTACTTCTGCGGCTCTCTGCGTAGCATTGATTCGGCTGTTACTGCCATTATTATTCTCTCATATATTTAGACCACATTGCTAAAATATGCATATACAATTTATAGACATTTGCTAGCCTTCTGACAAACTTATTATGTTGATTTTATCTAATCGTAAATTTTAGGGCCGGGCCTGAAACCCGTTTCAAATACTTTCATCGCCATTACGCTACTGAGCTCGCATATATCAGTACGACGGAAGAATCGCAGTAGAATTTGATTAAGCTCATTTATTTTACATGTAGGATTAGCCATATTTCGCTGAAATAAAAAAGTTACGTTACACTCTCGCAGGCCAGGCCGGGAAAAAATGGAGGAACTGAGTAGACTTTAGAGATTTGAGAATAATGCCTCCGCTCGCCCTTTCCTTTGTACCTAAGGTATCCTATCCAATGTACTTAATTCTTCTGTTTATGTACATAGATAGAGGACCACTATAGATACTCTACAATTTTTAGTTTTCATAAAAAGAGGTAGTTTAGTGCACAAAGCAACGCAACACAAGGAAACTACTAAATCTACTAAAGTCATATATAAGAATAGCAGTTTCTATAAATAAGCCATAACATAATATCTTGTAGAACATTCTTAATAACGGTATAAGAAAAGGGAAACCTTAAGTACAAACTACAAAGTAAAGATGCCGAAGGGAAGCTCGTGGCACGTTATGAGGTTATGACTTAAGATATTGCATTAAGTTGCATTGCATTGGAGTGGATATAAGATATATAACATCACGTCAGTGAACAACCTGTAAAAAATACAAGAAGCGAACAAACGTACATTATCAAGTCTGTAAGTAAGTGAGCTGAGTTGACTTCGACTTTGCTGAGTGTCTCTGTTGCCCTTGTCCTTAATATTTTCACTTGCAGAAAGGTTCTCTTTACTTTACAAACGTATCTGCACATACTACATAGTATGTAAGCTGCAGTAGTAATGGTCTTCTGTTCGTCCATTCAGAATTTCACAGTGCACTTCGTGGTAGTTAAGTTACTAGCTATTTTATACTTTGAGTAGCAGATCCTACTGTTCTATCTATACTACATATATGTAAATACATGTGCTGAATTCTAATGTAACTAGCAAGAAAACACTTTTCTGTTTGTACTGCATTTTGCATACTGTACCTATAATCACACATAAGTAGGTAAAGCCCATTCTAATGCATTAAATAGTAAAGTATCTTTATATTCATGTAATAATATTATTATAACTTAGTAGGTATTTAAGAAAGGGGCATGAATACACTACAATAGTACAATACAATGCACCTGTGCTTATCAGATAAAATCTGCATTCTGCATCCATGTAATTTACACTACACATCCTCTATTCATATCCTTTTATAGTGCCGACTTACATATAGTGCTGAGTAATTGTAAATGGATACTTTCATATACTATAGGTACTTAAATGGTACTATAGGGAAGAAAAGGAGTAATGATAGAGTGATTGTACAGTAATTATACCACTTTTAAACAAAAACTGGAAAAATAATTATAATTTTTAAATTCACACTTGCTTCTGGATAAAGAAACCAATAATTACATGTTACCTAAGCTGGATAAGTGATTCCATTAAGTATAATCGATTCCTGAACAAAAAGGCAAAGCAACAGCTATGGAAAATACTGATGTGATTTGTCTTTCTAGTTATCATATTATGTCTCACAAATACTAAATGTACTTTTTTTATTATAGTATTGCTTGTGCCAGGCCAGGGTACCTTAAATTTTTAATTCAGTAGTAATCATCACATTATTAACGTTTCTTGGCCACATCAGGCCACCCCATTGTGAACGAATATGATTTTATTGAACATTACTTGTTACTTATTTTTTGTACATTGTTATAAAGTATGGACTCCGATCAATGTCATCGTAATTATAATTATTAGCACATCAATAAACAGCGAGATTTCCTTCAACAACAGTAATTATAGCTTGCGTCTTACGTTAATAAGCGCGTAGCGTACCTACAATAGTACATACAATGAATAGATAGCTCAAAAATCAATTTCTACACTTTTATTACTCGAAACAGTAGTTATTGCTGGATTTTTTGTTTGTTAAAATTGTTAAACGCAGCAAGTTATCACTTAATTCACGCAACGTTAATTAGCAATGCTAAAAATGCTAATTATTAATGGGAATACATAAATGACGAGTTTTGCGTAGGCTATCTGTAGCTCTGCCTAGCCTGGGGACACACGTCACGCCAAATCAAATCAAATCACATCGCATCAAGTAACACAAAGGAATTATTGTACTCCCTTCTTCCGAGACTTTCTATAACATAACATAACAGAAAGGGAAAAAATGATCAATAAATGTGATAATACAATTAATTCAAGTTTTTGATTGGGAAAATGTATATATTAAAAACGCGTATGCTAGCTTGTGTGTTAAAAAAGCGCAGCAATAAGCAATATGTTAGGTAACCGCTGAACTGACTATAATATTATGTATATTAGATATTACTGTCTTAGTTTTGTTTCTGGTAAGTTTCTATTCCGTCATTCCATAGTCATAGCCATATCCATTATGTGCTCTAGAAGTTTGTCAATATTATTCCTACTTTCCTATGTCTTACGCAGAAGGGCTTTAGGTACCTATTGTAAATTTTAAATACTTAGGAAAATAATAGCTTAACAGTAATTGCATATTCAAAAATATAAGTAATGTTGTCGACAAAATTTTTCTATGCCAAGTTGAGCTACCTTTCTGACATGGCATCGCATTTGTGTTTGTGTTGTGTCTGATTGGGATATACTTGTACAGTATCTAGTATCTATGTAAAGTAAATGGCAAGGCATTCTCCTATTGTTTATAGAAATGAACTATAGCTATTCTTTATTTTATTTTAGAGTCAAGTCAAGAGTATTCTAATGCTATAGTAAAAAATGAAGCACTTACTTATATGCATTATACATGAAGTAATGTAGTCTAATATATTATGTACACAGTATATCCAAGCTCACTACGACTACACTAACTGCACGTAAAAAAATTTCCATTATAAATAAAAAATAGATGTATTACTTATATGTATACCTGTATATGTCTACGTGTTGTATTATGTATTGTCTCGTTAAAAATATCTGTCTATCTGTATATATCACTTTCAACTTCTACTGTGCTGTACTGTGTGTACTAAATTGTCAAAAGTGTTCACTTTACGTTGTACGCTCCTTGCTTCAACCCAGTCAGCTTAATATGATAATGCAAGGCAGACTCACCAATGCAAATGGACGTCAAAGACATTATCCTTAGATTTTGGTTGAATTTGAATGTGACAGACCTAGACCCATTTTTGGAAGTATCTTGTGTGTATTTTGTGCCCTATCCCCATTTTAATTCTCTCATTTGATGTTTCGCATTGTTGGTGCGATGTTGATGTGCAAGTGTGGAATTTAGTGAGAATACTTACCTAGTAACCTAACACTGTACTGCAGTATAGTTATAGTATAGTAGCTAATAATGCAAATTGTAATGCACGGTTGAATGTCAAACGAGCGAAAATTCACGTACTACTGTCTTCTGTGTCTCTCTCCCCTTGTATTCATAATGTAAAATGGTAAATAGGTGCTTAACACACTGTCAAAACATATAATAAGTTTAATTATTACTTTTGCTTACTTAAGTGTAATCTGTATTTGTACTTCAGGGTGTGCTGTGCCATATTGTTGTACATACATAGATTGAATATGTAGATCTTATTTAGTTACCCTAAGGAAAATCATCTTACACTAAAAAGATACGTTCGTTTTATATGTACTATTACATGTAATAGTTATGTAAATAGGGGAACTAATCTCGTCGGAGGAAGGGAATTCATTTTGTGTCAAGATTGGCCACTAAAGTAAACAAAAGGGTTTTGAGCTAATGCTCTGCATGAACTTGAGTAACAAAACAAGTGCAACAATTAATTCTCTAATGTTTAATGTATAACATAATAGAACATGGAACAGCAATTTAATCTTACGGATATGGCAATTAGCCATTTACAGATAGTAGCACTATCCACAAAGCACTAATCTTCTAGTAGAGCATTATTTTTTACTTTCGCTTTCTACTGTACTAATGTTTAATAAAATATTTAATGTTATCTTTTCTCTATATGTAAGTACAGACATAAACATACATACTTTCAGGTAGGTAGATTCGTAGATTGGACATACAGATAATATCTGTAGATTGCGTATAATACAGATACAGATAGTTAGCTAACATTACATTACGTGAATTGTAAATTAATTAAGCTTTTTGATATTACATTGTTTATCACATTTACATCCTAATTCCATTTAGGTCACTGTCATTCAGGTAGTAAGAATAAATTTTCTGTTTTCAAGTTTTCCATTACTATTCTCCTTCCGTTGAGTTGACTTGGCTTGACATGTACCTTTAGCAAGATTTACATTCTTCTTACAACATAACACAACCAGATTGTTCTTGTTACAATTATACTGCAATTTGTTTTCATTGAAAGAGTGCCATTGTCTAGGCTGTTCATTTTATACTTATTAGCATGGACTAATGGTAAATGTAAAGGTAACTAACTATTGTACGAATGTTATGTTATGTTGGCAAATGTTTAATCTGAAGGATGATTGCAATTGTGACATTCTTAATTGTGCTTAGGTACTTATCTGTAGATTGACGCGTGCTACAGGAAGATATCACTTTTGGTATGCCTTGCTCAAATTAACTGCTACTACAAATTAACGGTTACATTGTTTACTACTATTTACGTGCTAGATATATTCTGTGCAGGACAGAAAGGTGTAACTAACTTATTCTACGATTATTGTCATTGTGTCTATTAATTTTGGTAGAAATGGATACTCTGCTCTTCTCTTACAAAATAAAATAAAGCATTGTCTTGAAAAGAGTGTTGCTATATGTTATGTTGGTAGTTGTTGAAGGATAAGTAGTGATGCGGTGTTGCTGGTTTGGCTATGTGCTCTGTTGTTCAAGGTGTGGCAATTTATCACCTATTGTCATTTGCCTTATGGGAAGAGATTCATTTAGATTTCAATTTAACTTTTCTAACACCCATTCGCTATGGACGGACATTCATTATTCTTGCAGTTGAATGCAATTGTCTTAATTTTTAATATTGCGCTATAAATGTAATTAATTTCTCACTTACTATACTATAATAACTAGCAATTAAAAATGTCTGTTCCTGTTACATCTTCATCTCATCGGAAGAAGCTCCTTCTTCCGTTCCGTAAAACAATAATGATGACAATACAAATATACAAACAATTAAGTTAATTAGCAAAAACTCGTAGAAACAATTATAATTGAATTCCAATACTTACACGCTATGTTCTATGTGCCTATAGATTGTAGAGAATGGAATTGTTTTAACTGTTAGCTCTTACTTACTTCTTACGCCAAGTTTACATCATTCGTGTACATTATAATAATAGGGATATAATGTAAGAATGTATGTGATGAGAATTTGCTGCGATTAGAAATGGATGTCTATTACTGAATTGTTTATTCTCCCATTGTTATCAACGATGTGCACGTAATCATAAAAAATTTATTTAAAGTTACTTTACTATCTACTTTGCTATTTTTATGCCAGTACAGATAACTGTATGTAACTAGGAGATAGAACAAGAGATAAGCTAGCTGAATATTATGCTATAAGTTTCTTTTTTATAACATTAGCAAATAAAAATGTTAATGTAGAGTTATTTACGTGTATGAATGCATTATGTGCTTGTTTTTATGTTTGAATAATTTTATTTTGACTCAATTCTGCTCTAATACTTTGTAGTTGTGGCTACATAGGTTTGAAATAGTAATATGTATTACAATTTCAATTAGTAGAATAGGAAAGTGAGTGATGTTGGTGTTCTAGGAATCTAAGAGCAGTAAATGGTAAAAGTGAAACTTAAACGAGTGCGAAGTTTAAGTATACTTGTAAAGTACACATATAGTAGCATAACATAGGAGATGTTCCGTTTGCTGTTGCTGCGTAAATATGTAAACAGTAAAAGTAAACAGAAATGTGTATAAGATAAACATAGTATCTTCTTCAAAGTTTGTATAGTCGATACTTTGTTTACTGTACAATGCATACAGAATTCTTTGGAGTACATTAACGACTAAAATGACCCTATAGTAGATAAGAACTGGCTGAACTCTTAAGAAGTTTGCAATTTGCAAATATGCTATACGCCCATTAAATGATCTTAACTTTACTGCTAATCTCAGTCATAGATGATCGATCGAGACAAGAATGTTCAAATTCCTTAACGGCTCTTTTCATTTCGCTATCCATTAACTTTTAAATGGAAATTTTAATTGGAAGATGGATTTCATGCATGTAATTTCTCAAATTCACTAACTGTGAATAATAGGTAGCTGTCAAGTCAAGAGCAATGATAAATTTATGTAGGTGATCCTAATTATGATATTTACGCACTAACCAAAGGACGTAAGCGATAATAATTGGTTTGCCATTATCTTTAGGAAAAGGCGATCTTGATTTTGATAATGAAATTTGTGAATTAAAAATCAATGATATCTTGTTAACGTAACGGACAAGCCTTTATGGAGGAAATTAATGATTTGCGAGGAAGTTTTAGCCTTCTTTTTAGCAAAGAGGGAATGACTGTGCATGATTATGAATTAATTATTAGTACAGATTGATATATTAGAAGTTTGTTGGGAAATACTTTATTGAATTGAGGATTTCCTTCATGAGAAGAGTGAAGTGAGGTCCCTCTTGAGAATTGAGTGTCTAGTGCCTATCATCTTGACAGCAGGAGGTGCACATGATATTACTATTACTATTATCATATCATGATGCATGATGCATTTATACTTCAATTCATATCAGGAACTATATTTTTGACTTTAGTTCCGTAGCTTAAGATAGGAAATTCATGTTTTCTGAAAACAAAACAGAGAATAATAATATGTTGATTTGTCATCAAGTGATTTGCCAATTAAAATAACATTTGGAAGAAGGAAATGCAATCGCGAGGATTACTTTTGTTAGATATTAAATTAAGATATCAAATATTATTCATATCGCGTATTGTATCCGATTAAACTGTCAACATATAACCAATACTCTTAAAAAGTCAAGTCAAATCTCCTCAAGTTCCTTATTGTCACTTTTTTCTAGCATAAGTAAGTATAAGAATAATACAATTGCAATGGTAATGGTAGGAAACGCAAATATTTGTGTATGAAAAAGAGCAGTCAAAAGGAATTTCCTCGAACACTTGTTAATATTGATGAATCATGCTGTTCCTATGTACTTATCGTACCAAAATCTAAACACCTATCCTAGTATGTGCATGCAAATAATGTTAGATAAGTATATACCTAAGCTAGACGTAAAATGCTGAAGGTTTCATTTCATCTCCTATTCTGTCCACACAGTTTATTTATGTACCTACATGTATCTACATGTACGCTTGTGTTGTGTTTGTTGGAAATGAATGGATTTTATTGCAGTTACCGTCATCATGTTAATTTTATTGACAATGTGTTTAATTTTGTTTCCCCTACTATGCCAATGTTAGGATTTGTAGAGTTATTTATTACTAGTTAAATGAATATAAAGCGTAAAGGAATTAGATTCCTGATCGTGACTTTGGGGAAGCTGAAGCAAAAGGGAAATAGCGTGTTGACTTTTTTAATCGGAAGTTTTTGTTGTTTATTTGTCATATTTAATTCCCTTTGAAGATTGAAGTTTCTGTTTTATTCTTTATTTTTTATGGTTAAGCTTTGAAGAATCTGGAAATTCCATTTCGGAACTGTGCAATGCACTTCCGCTATCAAAAGGTGAACTACAATTTAAGTCAGGGAGATGGAGATCAAATAAGATTGTGTTGACAGACCTTTGAGGACAATTTCCAAAACTATTTATATTTATGCAAATACGAAGATAAATTCCATACAGATCAACTACATCACAAAGCGTGTCATTTTGTCTCAAATCAAAAGAGCTTATCTTGTAATCTAATCTCGGTTGTGTCTTTTGCCCTTGTTTTAATTTGCATATATTTAGATTAGTATTCGTAATACGATTACTTGTACATGAAGGTTTTACAACGAATTTGCATAGCTATTGCCAAATATTTGTTACACTTCTGATGTGATAGACAAATGGTTTATTACATTATTACAGGATCTTCTACATATTTATACTATATATACTTACGAGAAATAAGGAAAGCAAGTTTTGGGTTGGCCGAAATCTATAAATATAGCAATTATAATCTCTAAATGACTTTGTGTGCCATTTATAGTGTTTGCTAACTAAGAATGAGTTTGGGTATGCACGCCTGGTTTCGTGTCCTAATAAATTTAGTGCCCAATTTATATATGCTAAAGTGTAAATTGTCACTATAAAAAATATGTATGTATTATTATGCATAATATGTACTAGTACATAGTACATACATACAGCATAGAAAGAGCCAAGCTAACGTAAGTGTAACAAAAACTATTTTCTACAATGTCGGGCATAGCAGAAACTTTAGCTCTAATAAATTAACAGAGTCATTCTCCTTCATGCTCAGAAAGTACCTAACTGCTGCAGATATATAAGTAAGACGCATTGCTACGAATAACGCAAAGAATTTCAGCTCCAGCAAACATCTAAATCTAATAATGTCTCTTACGTAAAAGTATAATATTAAGTAGTAGTAGCGAAGCGTATGTTATTTCTGCTCCTGGTATGGTAATGGTCACCGTCCTGTCTCCCTCGCTACCGACTACCGACACACCACAGCCCACCAGAGCAGACCAGACCACCATATCTGATTATTTACAGGAAATTGAGATTTGCATGGAAATCCAATACATTTTGCCTAATGACCAAGTTGATTTGCTACATGTCATTGTTTTATTTTTGTACTATTTAATATTTTATGTTGAATTAATTCTGGTGTCCTTTGTATCGGATTTACTACTACTGAATAGAGTACAAGGAAGTGCTACCTATAAAGGCGCTACCATATTTTGCAAAATTGGTTAGATTCGTTAAGGAATTTATACATAGGTACTTACTCCTATTGTTATTAGCTTTTGGCAAGTATTACCTTATACATGTATGCTATTATAAACATTACAAAGCTCGAGCTTTTGCGGAAAGTACCCCTCATAAAATTAAAGCATTGTCTCACATCGTTTCTACATAATGGCAACTCCATTTGCTGCGCGAATCATCATTGTATTAAATTTTGCCAAGAATTCATGTATAGAAGATGAAGTATTGAATACTTTTCAATAATTTATCACTTAAATAATAATAAGATCTTCATGATCCAGGAAGAAATGGACAGTTTAAGTTTTTGTTCTGGTCCAGCAAAAAAATTTACCCATTGTTTCCAAAATGACCGAGTGAATCTCAAATTGAATTGATTTGGTGACGAAAGGATATAAACACTTACCAATTTAAAAAGTCACATTAGCAATTTTAGGTCCCACATTCCACAATTTCCTTTGTTGCTTTACTATTATCAGTTACAGCCTAATGTGCACATCAATAGTAGAGAATAATATTATCTTAAGGAAAGTGCCATCAATGTAAGCGAGTCAGCTGTCGGAAATGTCATTGATATTTTTTGTCCACAAATCAAGTAATCAGTGTCTCAACTTTTTCTCCTACTTACATAAATAAGTACATATACAATGTAAGTGTTGAGTTGAGTTGATTTTTACAAGATTCACAAGATATTTTCCGGGCTAATAATAATTTATTAGAGAAATAGCAAAAAATAAGACAAATGGATGAATCGCAGCGTGACATAATAAGCACGGCATATGGAAATGTATACGACTGACTGAACTCGATGAATAAATGAGACATAATGATAATTCAACAAAACATAGATACCTACATACCTTAAGGCATGCTAAATGCTCAATAGTATACTTAAATAGTTAACAATAAATAAATAGTGAGACACACACGAAATACAATACAATAATAAATACAATGCATTTCAGCATATCCCCTCAAGCTCAACTAATAAAACAAACAAAAAACTTTCCGCACAAAATACATTCGCCCGTCAATGTCTCAGTCAAGTCAGAGTCAGTCAGGTGAGATTAGCAATGTAAACCTAACAGCAGCCTAACATACCAAAACAGCATAACGATAAAGTTAACAAGAAACTCCTCAGGTACTTACATTACACTACATTACATATTAGTTTGTATGCACAAAGATACTGACACCGTTTAGAACTGCATATATAACACTTGAGTACTCTGCAATAGTGTGCTAATCCTAATCCTCCTTATCTTACAGCACAGCAGCATGCACACATCAAAGTAGCTACAAACTACAACATACAAGGTTAACACAGCCATCAGTAGACATTTATTTCCAATTTGTTTTTCTACACACAAATAGTACGTACTACAAACTAAAGCTAGCTTTTTAGGTAGGTAGTAGGTAATAAGTAGTTTTGCTCGTGTAGATATTCTGTTTCATATAAATGTTAAATATGCAACAAAATTGTTAAATCTCATATAGCCGAAATGACTCACGTGTGATTTACTGCTAAATAGTTAGTCTTACAACCAATTTAAGTGTTCTACAGCCAATTTAAGAGATTCTTGTTGGGAATTACATGAAATTAAACCGCTAATGACATTGTGAATTTATGTTCCCTGAATGTTACACTAAAACTAAAGATATGGGTACGGCATGGCCACGGCTTTTCATTTAATGAATAAATCGGGAAATTAAACCATGTCTCGATTTCCGTCTGCCTACCAATTTTACATTCGTTGAAGTAATTGGATTACTATGTGTATGTAGGTTTGAAATTTATATTGTGTTTGATGTATTGTTTAGCATATCGGTTGAAATAGGTTCAGAACCCCACTGCATTAAATTACATTGTCTTCAGTTGGCAATAGCAATTTAAAATTTGCATATAATTCACTCAAAAGGTAAACTACAAGACAATAAAGATGACAATAATTCATTGCCCAGATTACAAGCTTGGACTTGGACCTATCATTAAACATGAATTTTCATTGTCACTAATTAGTATTTTGTATGTTATGCACACGCTCGTTAATAATAATATACACATGTACAGATACAGTATGTCATATTCATAAAACAAAAGGTAATTTGTCATCTACTTTGTAACTTAAGTGATAACTCGTGTTTTTCCATCGCATCCTTATCGACTTCTTTATGTTTTTGATGATTGTCCTTAAGATACAGCCTAGAGAGTCATGAAATTATACTACTCTTGTTTTTGATGACGGAAGATGTAAACGCACCGTCCAACATACGTAATCATGTCTTCTTGTCTTGTCACTATTTTGCATCTCTGTCGTATTTTATGTATCTATCGTTAAATAAGTACTGTATCCTATTTATGTTCCTGGCTGCATTCCTCATTTATATTTATCTCCAGTTTTTAGCAGATTTTCATCTCTTCCGTATTAGCATTGTTTTTTCGCAAAGTGTCATGTAAAGTAAGTAATAAATGCTCTTTAGTTCAGTATCAGCATCAGCATAAGACAAAACATGGACAGGACTCACGTGCACATAATTTAATAGTCAAAGCCAGCTTTGCATTGCAATTTGCAAGTGCAACGGTTCCGTATTATGTACGAGCTGACAATTACCATATTCAGCAATACACACATAGATTTTATCTTTCATACCAGACGGAAGGTAGGGAACAGAACAGTGTATGTAATATCCATTTCATTGTTTTTGCTAGTTCTGGTTTCGTCTCGTAAATCTCCATTCAATCACATCAAAAGGAATTCAATGTCACGTTTATTGCCCATACTATACAATTTAATCTCTAGCTGTTTCCATTTGGGTATGTCGGTAACTATTACAGATACGCTAACGCAAAAAGAACTAAACTGAACTAACCGTTGTTGCGCTGCATTGTGATTTGTGATAAATAATGCAATAGCAATACACTACAGTAATGTAATCTAACCCAACAACAAGCAAAAGTTGGTTTCACTTTTTTCTCGAGTTTGAGTTATGTCCGACCCTCATAAATAATGTATGGCAGTAGGTAGTAGTGTAGGTACGACATAACAAAATATTATACCTATAAGTCATTCTCTTCTCTCTTTAGATGTTATGTGTACACAATAATATATTATCAGTATTGCCAACGTTAATCTTCTGCCTGACTGCTTTCTGCATAAAAACATATGAAATATATTATTAGTAACTGCTACTTAACAACTTAACGTTATATTAATGTGCTTCTATAATTTTCCA
>JAQFYC010003040.1:0-22466 GCA_034694165.1 Tomocerus mixtus | reverse complement strand
ATGACGTCCTTCGGTTGGCGTCCTTTGGTTTAGGCGCGTTTGTTGTCCGCTTCTGTTTGTCGTGAGTCATGACGATGGCGGCGATAGCTTCTCGGTTATCGTTATAATATGACATGTCGTGTGGTATATATATATTTACAATACAATACACATGTAAGTAAATTGAGTCAACTCCACATCCAACTAAAAAGCCAAGAATCCTTTTGTCGTTGAAGGAAGAGGAAAGATGACTTGATCAGGTAACCAAGTTGATGGTGATGACATATAATTAGTCGAAAAACGAATGACTGGGGAAATGACAGGAAAACCTGTTGCGTTTCTTTTTCTATTATTTACTGTTGCTTGCAAACCCTAAAATCCAAATGTTAAATACATAAATACTATCCCTATGTACATATATAAATATACGAGTAGTTAAGATGTCACTCATTATTCGAAAGCAGCAACTATGTACGCAAAGAAATTCTAGTATAACTCATTAAGAATTTCTCACAAGCCATAACCAACCAAGATATTTACTAGATTATCAGAGAACAATATTTCATTTTCATATATACACTTTTTCATATTAATAATGAATAAAAACATAATAAGGGCCGATAGGCACTAAGCTGTTTAGCAGTACATAAGGCATGCATGCAGTTATAATATTTCAGTTTTATTACATCACAAAATTACGCGTATATTAATATTATCAATATTACAAAATAACAAAAATAAGTAAATAGTAAACACCCCAGTAATTAATATACCTACAAATAGACAAATAAACTATAGTCACCTAAATAAAATACTTTAATTATGAATTTAATTAAATATGTAATAACGTAGCTTTGATGACACACTGTGGTGAATAGACATTGCTTTGCTTTGCACTGTTTGCATTTGCCATAATGTAAATGTATGGTTGATTGGTTGACCTAAGAAAATTGGTTGGTTTTAGAAAATGCAAACCTGTCATACACTGTATACGGATATATTTCACTGCACAGTATAACTGAGGGATATGGGGGAATAATATTTGTTTGTTTTAGGCCGATATAGTAGAATATGCGTAGCTACGTGTTTACATTGTTGTTTATTATAGAATTAGAGCGAAGATGCTGAAGATCTATGTGTGTTGGTATTACTAAATACAAAGACAAATAAATTGAGTGAGTGTAAATAGTTAAGATCCTTTCCCATCTATTTTGCTATCTAGTGTGTATCTATCTTGGTATCTACGTGGGCATATTAGTTGTACGTCTGTCTACCGGAAACAAAGGCGTGTCTTCTGGGAATGACAGAGCGCTCCGCTCTTTCTTCAACTCAAATCTATTTTACTTTACCTGATTTCTACCTCATTTATTGTTATTTCTGCGGAATACGTAATGACATGAATGAATGTGGCACACACACAGCCAACACAATGGAGGAGAGAAGAAGATGCAACAAAGTGGACTTACATGCATTCATACAGTTATAGCTAGCCATAGCCACACACATTACATCATTATTATCCCCTTAAGGCTACATTTAGTTATTACTACACACTTATAGCTAACCCACCTGAAATCAACTCAGTTCACGTCCACTCACACATTTAACAACCACTACAAATAGGTATTGGGTAGGACGGAGTAGGACCCACTTGGCCACTGTACACAGACCCACTACCACGATGGATAGATCATCATCAAGACATGATAACAAAGGGACAGCCCGTCGGTTCTGCTCTGTCGGCCCGACAATCACTTTGTATGTGGCATTATACTTATCTACGCAACTAATGTGTCTATTAAACAAGACTGATTCTCATTACTAATGCCAACAACACTAACTAGTTTCAATTTTTCTACCGGTCTAATACTCAAGTCAATCTATTTAGAGTCTAATATATACAGAGATTGGAAATTACAGAAGAAGTCAATTCAAATCGGAAGGTTATTTTGGCCCCTTTGGGGACTGGAACATATCTACAGCGTCAAATGAGTTGCCTTTGCCTTTTTACATTTATTGAACGGTTTGTGGTAGAAATTACATTCAGACCGAATTTCTAAATAGAGTTGCAAGGAGCCTTCCTTAAAAAAATACTAAATTACTGTTTGTAAACTTTGATTTTGTCATCACAAAAGGAACGAAAATAAAAGGGCAAACCTAGTCATTTTCCTTAATTTGAGATTTGATTTCTTAATGTTCAGTAGAATCTAGACATCAATGATAGGGCTCGCATACCATATAAATTGCCTAATAAAATTAAGTTGCTTTAAGGCTCTACTACGCTACTAAATACATATAATATTAATATTATTACTAGGTATGTCACTATGCTTAGGTATTTATGAATACTTATTGAAAAATCCAGTTGTGTAATATTATGCACATTTATTCATTACCGAGTTATTTGCGTTGTTATGATTTTGGTACTTTGACAATATAATTAGTAAGTTAAGCACAAGGAATTAGTAGTTTACAATCTGCGCTTCTTAGGAATACAAATAATACGTACATCCTAAATAATTGTCATTGAAATAAACCATGGCAATGGGTGTCCAACTGTATCAGCAGTAGTCATGCGCAGTGGACATGCGCAGTGGACATGCGTAGTGGAATGCTCAGTGTACGGGTTTTGTTGACCAAAATAGTTTAAATGGCATATTAGAGGCATTTAGTGTTAAATTCCCACAAAATCTCCCATTACCCCATGTATGGGGTAAATTGAGATACATATTTGAATTCCATACGTCAGCACCTTTAAATCGGTACCCCACTTACCATATGTTTGTATTTAAAAAATAAGTGGGCGTGGCCAGTACTCCGTGGGAGTGTGGCCAATTTGGCTCAAAAACACTGACAAGATTACTTTTGACCTCCTCTTTCGAATTCTGTAATTACTTGTAGAATTCAAAAAAGTTGACGCGTTCAAAAGTTAGAGCTTGGAAAGACACGCAAACATACAGACACACAAACAGACAGCACAGACGAACTCATACTGTATCGTGCCGATACAGAATAAGGACAGTAAATTCTTCTTTGGCTGCCAAAGTGTAATGTTTAAACAATTTTCAAATGAAAGCATTGTTAGTTGAAAATTTATATTCGAGGTGAACCCTTTCATTTAAAAGGCAGTAAATTATCATTTCGTACCCTTCCTGACTGAACCTAAGAATGTACGAGTCCTATACAGTCTACTATACAACACTATAAGGCAAAGGCAAGGGTATGGTAAAAGTGCTTTAGTTCTTCTACTGCTGCTGCTGCACATATTTAGTCAAATATTATCTAATATTGTCTCATACTCGACCGCAGCTTAAATTAGATTGGTTTGCATGTTTCCTACTCAGGAATTAGAAGCTTTTGTTATGCTATACGCATTAGGATAATGACTTGACTGAATAACTACCATGACAGTGATTTAAGGCCGGAGGAACCTTCTTCACATTCACTTATATCACCGATGTAGATATGTCGGAGAATGCCCGTTGAACCATATACCTACATTGTTTTAAATAATTTTACAAAAAGGCTAGAGATCATCCTTACTCAGTGAGACATATATATACTTACACTACGACACTAGCAATGTATTTGTTAAGTAATTACTGGTGAACACTGTTCTTTGCTTTACAATATTTCTATGTCGCTATAAGTATCTATGTTAGCTAAGTTTAATTTACAGTTCCTGAATGAAGATAGTACATGCTTAAGAATTTTTACATTCCAACGGTACTAATTAAGATTTTTGCAGCTCATCTCCATTTATCAGTTTATTTCACCACGAATGAATAGGTAAGGACTTCTAACTTTTGCGTGTACAACAAAAATGCAAGTCAAGTATATACATAATACACTGCAGCACTATATAGCGATGCATGGAAGTACTACTATATATATATTTTACTTATAAACTATTTCTTAAACTTAAGAAGACATTCATTTTGAGTGTCCTTTACATGTAGCCTACATTCTATATAATATTTTTCCCAGTACAAAAGATAAAATATGTAAATTGTAGTGTTGACACTGTTGATACTACATTAGTTCGAGTAGCATGCAAATAATAAATTATAAATATATGTGGTTATATATTTGTAATATGTATATTTCTAAACTCGTTTTTACATAATACATACTGGCTCAAAGGAACAGAACAGATGGATTACTTTTCATTGAAGCGGATAATAATTTGGAATTTCCCATAATATGTAAAACAATTAGTAAAGATATGATTCAATGATTATTATTAATTATCATCAGGTTGATTGATAAATAATTATTATTGATCATTTAATTGTTCACAACGTTTCTGATATCAATTGTTTGCACAATCGACATTTGGTTGTATCGGGTATATCATAATAATGTAGTTAATAAATTAATAATAATAATGAGAATGAAAATGTACGTGGGAATAATAGAGTTTAGAATAACATAAATATATAATATAATATGTGTTATGTTAATATAATATTTATTGTGCCAAAATTTTAAAACTGTCGGAAATTCACTAAAATTCAAAACAATTAATTTTGGCCTGCATATGTTTTAGATAATGCTATGAAATAATTTTATGGAAATTCTGACGATTCAGGAATACGGGTTGAATTAGGGTTAAAAGTTTATATTAATTTCCATAGTCTCGCATTGCCCATAGCAAGCCAACCTAATCTACTCACCATTCAACTTATCATTATACAGGACGCTCTTGACAAGAGATATTGATTGTAATTGTAACTGGTACGACAATCAATGATGAGCGCTGAACTAAAAACATAATTAAATTGGAATTATGTTAACTACGTGTTGCAATAACCAATATGGTTATATTTATCTTGCATGCATCATTGACCGAGTTAATAGTCAAAAAATTGATAACAATCCATAAATTATGTTAAAATGAATTGTTATTACATCCAGTCTCATGTTACTTATTACTTATAATGAGATTTCCCTGACCGTTTTCCCAATTAGCTACCTACATATATTTAGCTATTGCACAGGCATTTATTATTTCTATCTATATCTACCTATATGTACATACGTATGGCCAGCTTGGCCAGTATCACATATTTTTCAATCAATTAAAAGTTGACAGGTTCAAAATTCCGATTCTTCGATAGGTAATCATTGCCAGTGTCCGTCCAGTGCCGTAATTATCTATGCTTTAGGATGGAACATTAATAAGTACAAATAAATAAATTATTGTTATTGTGGACGCAATATTACCATCTATTTTTTGACTTATTCTGTTCTGCGATAAACCTGATTCTCTAAAATATAAAAAATTTGACCTCAAATTAAACCCCCAAAATCATTTATTTGATTGTTTTAGGTCGCTTAAATTTATTACTCATGCATATTATGCTACAAAAACTATACAGTTATTTGTATTTATATATATTATTGTGTATTGAAATGTTAGATAAAAATGACAAGGCAAATTGATAATGATTATAAAAATTAATCAGAGATTGGATTATATGTCAAAAGGGAATTAAAAGTCAATTTAATGAGTCTTTTGTCCTGAAGGTATTAGTTTTGTGCATATTGACCAAAGGTGCTAGTAATTGACAAGTTCTCCTTCAGTTAGCTTAAAAAAATTACCATGGGCTCAGGAAAGCTTCTATTTTTGCTTGCGTCCGTTTGCGCATTACAAGTAATTGCCCAAGATGATTTGTATTACATAGAATCCCCAAAGATTACAAATTATGGAGTTTGGGGAAATACTTCTCTTTGCCCTCCACAGGAATATGGTAAGTGGTCTAAATGTCGACTTTACAGAACAATATGAGTAAATACCTACTAATCATTTAGCTTTTTGTCACATTTGAAATTTCCAGTGCTTTTGCAGAATAATCAGCAAATAGTTCCAAGACGGAAATAAACTGAAATATTAAATGATTAAATTACATGTTTTGTTTCCAGTTTATGCGTTCAGATTAAAAGTCCAACAAGAGCAAGGAATCTTGCTAGACGACACCGCTTTAAATGGCATTGAATTGGAATGCATTTCACCTCAGGGGAGAGCAGCAGCCCAAAATAAGGAAGTGACAGCTGAACAGTCTAAAGCAGCCACTATAAGAAGTTCAGAGGGAGCATTTGGAAACTGGGGAACGATTTTTGAATGCGCTTTCCCTCACTTTGCAGTTGGATTTGAATTAAGGTCCGAAGGAATCACAATTGATATCACAGCTGCCAATAACTTGAGAATTATTTGTGATGACGATATAATTCGTACTGGGTCTGGATTGGGATGGGGCGACTGGACTGGGGTACGATATCATATTATTATTACTTACATTTAGTATTATTAATAGTATAAATACTACTACATATTGAAGTATTTATTAGATGAGACAAAACTATTTTTGCATTGTCATAAGTTTATAGTTTTATTTGAAAACAAGTTTTCCAAATATCAAAGTGTGGCTGGAAATAACGTAGCATCTTTTTCAATTACATAATACAAAATAATTAACACCTTTATTTTTTGCCTATTAATGTAGCAATTACGCTGCCCAACGAACTATGCCATTTGTGGACTACGAACTCAAGTTGAGGAGAGAATTCCCACTCCACCACGTAAGTTCTGTCCTTATAAATAATACCAAGTCATTTATAATTTCAATTATAATTTAATTTACACATTTTTTGTTTTGTCTTTTAGCTGCAGACAATACTGCTCTTAACAATGTGGATTTTGTGTGCTGCCTTCGAGATGACTTGAAATAATAAGCTCATGGGATCCTTTAAAATTCTTATTAATTATACACCATATATGTAAATATGTGACTATACTGTATGCAAATTAGTATACATCATTAAAATTATAGGTACTCCTCACTCGTCACGTCATAAAATTTATTTATGAATTATATTTTCGAGGGTAATAAGAGATTAACAGACTTTTGCATGATATGTACTTAGATTTTGTATAAAACTATGTTGTACACTTACACATATTTTTGCAATGTTCGACAGGATGCGGACTACGTAAAAATAGTGTTCAATTAGTCTCATAAATGAGTGGAGTTCTCTAAGAGTTTTTTACGTAAAGTCATTTATTTGTGCAGTAGAGTAGTACAGATAGTAGCAAACAACTTGATAATCTGCATTTTCTGATGATATTCTGGTTTATTGGTATTGGTATCTCCCCAAATTATAGAATTGATATTCAGTCTCGGTAAAAATATTTTCTAATGTTAGTATGAAGCTGTACATCACAACATACATTTATTACATTTATATTGCTGTCATTATAAGGCTATTAGCATCTGGACAAACATTGTAACATTTAATGGGAATCTGCACAACTGCTAAGAAAATTATTGCTAATCATTTGCAGATTCCAGATGTATACATAAAAGAAGTAGATTAATTTCATGGTCATCGTGCTATACAATTTCCATTTTTATTTATTCAGTCATTTTATGGTGACGTTAGGGGTTAAATTCATAGTTACGTAAATATGGATGAGAATTACATAAAATATACAACAACCTTTAAAATTTAGAAACCAGAAAGGCAATTTCATTTTGAACATATAATTGTGTTCACTTTCGTATTATACTTAATAGTTACAATATTTAAAAAAATTCCTCAATTGTCATACACCATACCACTCAGAAAAGCAATCATGCACTATCTTCATCCTCCCCTTCATCCTCATCTTCTGTTGCGGTGTTAGCAACCCGTTCGGTCACCACCACTACAGGGCGCTTTGTTGTAACAGGCTTCACTTCAGGTTCAGGTGCAATGGCAATAATTTGTATATTCGGAGTATTAAATGAGGGTGGAGGACTGTCTCCAGCTGCAAAATGGTTTTGGCCGTTTACACTAATTCCATTCGGTATCCCTTGGACTCCAATAACTTTTACAAGCCCTTGAGAATTAGAAAATTGTTGGCCATTATTGGAAATTACGATTCCTTGACTATTTGGAAATTGTTGGCCATTATTGGAAATTACAATTCCTTGACTATTTGGAAATTGTTGGCCATTAGAGTTGCCAAACCCTTGATTGTTGGCAAACTGTTGGTTATTATTAGAGTTGACTTGATTGGAAAATTGCTGCCCGTTAGAATTGGTAAAACCCTGATTATCAGAATACTGCTGATTATTGTAAGCATCTTGATTATTGGAAAATTGCTGACCATTTGAATTTTGTAACCCTTGATTTTCTGAATATAGTTGATTATTATAATTTGAATTTCCTTGATTGTTAGAAAACTGTTGGCCATTGGTATTTGAAAATACTTGATTATTGTTAAAGAATTGTTGCTCGTTGTAATTAGATTGGGAATTAGAACTGGCGTCTCCCTGATTTTCTGGGGCATTATTAATGTTGGTCTTGTAATTGGCCGCGGGTGGTGGTCTGCTTGTTGCATTGGCAAGCGTTCTCAGTTCTGTAAGCAATTGTTTGTGAAGCGCAGAAAATTTATTCATATTATTGACATGATATGTCGAATTACTGGACAATTTTATGGCTGACACTGCTGGAAGAGATTCGTCTTCATCGTCCTCGATAGAATGACCTTCTAACTGTGGGGGCGATTTAGGGTACTCCGTGGTTTGAAATCGGCTGGAAATGTTGTCAAACAAATTGACCACAGAATTATTGATGGGTTCTGGTTTAGTATTTGTAATCGTATTAGAAACATTTTCAAAATCATTGGAAATTGGTTTGTCGTTTATATATTTCATTAAACTTGCCAGGGAATTGGCATTGGAATCTTTTACTGGGGCTGGCGTTTTCCTGTTTCTATTTAGAAATGTTGGGAAGGTTGAACTTATAAATGTTGGCGAGGTTGTTTTTGGCAAATCATCCGGTTCTGAATCATGGGGAGAATTATCTGGGGAAGGAGGATATTGGGGAGGAGGGGGATAATTTCCAGGAGAAGATGTTGGTGGATAATAAGCTGGGGCTACGGTAAAATATTCCGGGTCGAATGTTGATGCTTCTATAAAGTATGGTGTCTCGGTTGTAGTTGATGCAGGTTTTCCAAGCTGCAAAAAGTCATTTATTTGTTCCAATGGACCTTTCAAAAATGAACTCAAGGGTTCCGGAACACTGCTGAGAGCGTTTTCGAGAGACATCCGTGTCTCTTCAGGTATTCGTTTTGATCCTTCAACAATTAACTTATCAAAGGTGAGATTATCCAAAGTACCGGAAATTTGAGTTGCAATGTTTGCATAATAATTGACAGCGTCTTCTATCACGTTTGTCTCCCCTTGCTTTCCCCTTCTTGCATTATTTAACAATTCTGTTAACTAGAATATCCACAATTACAAGATTTTCTCTTCGTATTATATTTAGAATTATCAAAGATATTTTAATAGATGTAAAATTATTATCTAAAATTATTAAATGAGGTAAGTGAAATAAGGGAAATATTCATTGATACTTACAGTTTTAGTTACTTCTGATAAGTTGTTGTCTACAATCTGTTCGTTGTCAATTGTCCCCTGTTCCACATTTTGACAGTGAGAGAGATGAGTATGACTAAAAATCTAAAATACACAAATTAATTAGTCGTTTCACTTATTTCTATTCGATAGAAATGTAAAAAGTGTGGTTATTATTATGCAAACAAATTTTTATTTTTATTACTTACAGCTACAGCGAGTAAGGTTAAAAAATAATTTTGGAAAATATTCATGATGTATTAATAATTTTGGGAATCCAACCGAGATCCTTTTTTACGTGAAATGCAGTATGCATATGATTGGAATCATATTGATCGTTTATTAATCAAATAAAAAGGTGAATATTTGCTTAATCGTCATATTAGAAGAAGAGGATAATAATTAATTCCATAATTATATAACAGTGGGGGCTAATGGATAAAATCCATCCCATATGTTGTAGGCTTTAGGTAGTACGATAATCAGTAATTAGTACTAATTGCTTATAATAATATGATTTTATTTTTACAACGACTAATTGCCTATAAATATCATATAGGCTGCTAATGTAACTAATTGTATATATATTACTATATTATAACTTTGTGATGATGATAAAAGGGTTGCAAATATTTCATTATTTTTCACACCTGCAAACAAAGAGTTATTTCATCTGCTTTTCTACACAATACATGTGTATTAACACTTATAACAGGAGGCAAGAACAAAAAAACAGACTCCAACTATATGCTAATTTTGTATTCATAACTCAAGCATGCTTTAGTGCTTCCCTTTCCTTATATCGAAAATTATCTAAGTCTAAAGTGATATTGGCATTGCAATATATTTCATTAAAACTTTAAAATGCTTCCCTGCATTATACATACGGTATAATGTTTTACCTGTCCATTTCAATAATTAGCCCAAGGCAAGGTATACAGGAAAATATAATTTTGACTAAATAAACAAAATGATAAATACATATAAATACCAAAAAGCTTGGCATAATCCCTCTTTTAAAATTGTTCTTTTCTTTAGGTGAATGTGCATTATCACTCTATAGTATGTTAATGCAACATAGTATTTCTGCCTATGAATTTTAGTTCTAAGTACAGGGGATTATATCTAAACGGAAATTATAATTTGTAATGTTATAAAGGGCCTGTAATTCATATAATAATATAATCACAAATGTGCAAGCAACTGCAGTGTTATTGGTATTAATTATTATGTCTGGGGTAGGTGAACCAAAACACTATTGTAATCTAGTCATTTGAAAACAATGCAACAAATTAAGAGAAGCCCTAATGTGCTAATTAATGAGCCAACGAAATAACCTTTTGTGCTATTCGCTTATTACCAACATCCATCTAAGCAAAATGTCTATAAGGTTCCACTATTCGTCCAAGAGTCAATTTCCATATTTTAATGTATTTTTTGTATATTTAGTGATTTAACAGTACGTAATAGTGATAGCTATAGTAGTTATGAGTATAGTTGCATAGGCACATCGCACATCTGCCTATATAAACCATTTCTAGAACTTTTTATATGTATCTAAGATGTGTCCTTATACATGTATACGGGTGACTAATTAAAAAATTCCACAGTGAATACCATGGATGCTCTAATTAGCCAAGGATCTCAAATCGGTCCTGGATCTACTAGGAACCTCTTAATAATACTTGTAGGTATACCACGGAGAAGAGCTAATAAGTATTGAACGCAAATCTGTAACTGTTACTTATCCTTTTTCTACAAAGAATCATGCATATGCATGCATACACTTCAATGCATGTAGGTAGGTAGGTAGTAGGTAATAAAGTTAAACTCTTTGAGTGAATCTAATATATCTGTATACAGTACTTAAGAAACAAACATTGCATTGCCCACTTAATCAAAGCATAACCTGTGCTGTTGGTGTTTTGTTGTTGCATTTTGGTGTGTGTGAGGGGTGGGTTGGGAGGGATACCATATATATATATCTGTAATGGGTTTACATACGGAAAGTAAGAAAAGAGCAATACAACAATACAATGGTTAACTATACATAGGTTACATAACAAGGTAACGTACTATACTATTCTCTGCATGGAAACATAGTATTATGATCATGTGACAACCGTCTGTGAAGGTACCACAGACGACCTTTACCAAAACGAAAGTAGGTTATTATTATAGGTATATATTATGTAATAGAATCGTTCAAGATTTTATTAGTGTACTGTACGTGTAGTGGTGCATTGGTGCTTATGGCAAATATTAATACATTTTTTCAGTGAAGAGGAAGTTCATACAAATAAACAGGTAAGTTAATTAAGTAACTAAAGAATAATAAGTGTTTAAAAGTAAGTATTATCCAATCTTTTGTTTTAAACACTATATATATACTCTTTGCACTTTGCTCACTGAATTGATGTATTCTATCCTGGTAATAATAATATAATTAATACAAAAGTGCAGTTCCTCGCTATTCTATATATCGTTCCATACTTCAATTAATGTTATACATGCATGCATGCAACATGTCTATTTACTATTACTTATTTAAGGCGGAATTTCCATGCTACCCTAAACTTTGAACTAGTTTAAAATTACTAAATACGCTACATTTTACATTTATTATTCGATTGTCTTGATTGAATACAAATTAGAGTTGGGATCAAAATCGAGAATCTCAATTTCAAATATTTCAATATTTCAAAGGTCGAATTTTCTTTTTGATTTTTTGCAAAATATGTCAATAACTCGAGTACCAGAGGGCTAGGAACTTTGATTAGTTGGGCTACATTTGGCTGGAACAACAATGTAAAACAATTTTGATGTCCATGTGGTGTACTTACCCGTCTCCCAAAGTGGTCGGAGAGGGCTCAAATTCACTGTAAATGGTCTCACAAGCATCCTGATCCCAACATGAATCGCACACATTATTACGCTGAGGCGTTTGACTTTGGGAGTCCATCATCATACTGCATATTTACAATGCAAAAATTCGTAAGATTGTGCTTGAAATTACGGTTAACGACTTTTTATTTTCAACCAAACCTTTGGTCCCTTTTCCCTTGACCAATTTTAACATACTTAGGCTCCTTCTACACTTCTACTCATAAAAAGACAGACTACGAAAGGTGCAATTCGGGTTTCACCGAATCCCCTGGATAAATCCTGAGCAGGGGTGGACAATCATTTCGTGTCACGGTTAGATTACAAAGATTTTGCTATTAAAAATACATTTCATTCATATAATAAACGTTTTTTCTGCAACTGCCATGCCTAATATTTTGTCATAACAATGTTTTATTAAGGGAGAAACTCCTCAGATGTTATTTTTATCCCCCATATTGGTAATGCCTTTATTTTTACTAAAATCATACCAGTACACAAGCTGTGTCGTAATACATGCCTTAATTACATTTTACATGTAGTCTACTATGATACTAATTTTGACAAAATATTTGCATACATGGATTTATTGTTGTACAGATATATGTACTTATTTGCAATTGATTATAAATAGTTTGATTATGATGTCCCTCAGTGTACGCTTGCAACGCAACATAAAATACATTATTGTCTAAAATAAATAAAGTAAAAAATATATAGCATTACTAAATATTTAATACAGCTAGTACAACAATTAAATGAAATGCTGAGATAAATAGTCATACTTGGTATGCATATAATTATTTAAAATATTATATATAATATAAATCTATATTTTTCTATATAGCATTGCTACTGATTTACCCTTTTATTTTGCAAATAAAATCCCAATTTATAACTGTTTACTTGTCATACTGATTTACACCAACAATTATTTTGTGTTATTTTGTTTAAATCTTATTTTTAGAAATCAACACGTTTTGCATCGCCCCAGCGAGCTGCCTTATTTGTCATTTAAGTGAAATATTTTGTTGTAATACAATGGAAGAGAACAATTTCTTGAAAAAAGTTTTACAGAGGGCTAAACTTGATCATTTAGAAGCCGATTTAATAAGTAGGTACCAAACTTATTATTTAGTAGGTATTCACATTTAGTTTGTTGGAAGACAATGATAAAAATAATCATTTTTTGTTCTTTATAGCTAATGGGGTCGACAAGAGAATTCTTTTGCTATTTTTGAACTCGCGGAGCGGATCGCCTGAAGAAAGAGTGTTTAAGGAGATTCTGGAGATAATACCTGGATGGGTTGATCGGTTTTTACTGCGCGAAGCGATTAAGTTTTATGCGAGCGACGAGAACGATTCAGATGAGGATTCGGTACAAATTATTTGGCTATTAGTAGTGTGTATTTAAATTAACACGTATGTTGGGGCGTTTTTATTTACTGACAGAATGCTGCAGCTATAAAAATATCTGAATACGAAACAAAATTCTCAACATCTCGACTCCACTGAATGCATACAATGCCAAATATTAAATCAACAAATAAAATTGTTATGCACATTCGTAATTATTTGTCGCACTTTCCATGAACTGAAAGAATTATATTTATGTTTTGTTTTGAAGGGTGGAATCAATATAAGAGACCAACGCAATGTGAGTTGGGATTTTATTGACCTGACGGAAATTAATGTAATAGTAATACTAATTACTATTACATTAATATATATTTCTTAATAGTTCGGAAACGCTCTTTAAATGATATTCATTTGAAAATATGTAAATAAATTTTAGGTGAAAAAAGGGCTGATAATTGGAGGTGCTGCAGTGGTAACATGTGGATTACTAGCTGTGGGCGCCGTAGTGGCAGCCCCCTTTGCAATTGCAGCCGCAGGATTTGGGACGGGTGGAGTGGTTGCAGGCTCACTGGCTGCTGGATTTCAATCTTGGATAGGATCCGTAGCTGCCGGAAGTGTATTTGCCGGTTTGCAAAGCGCCGGTGCTGTGGGATTAGCAGCTTCAACAACCGCTGCCATCGGAGCAGTGGGGGGCGGGGTTGGGGCAGTGGTTGGCGCTGGAGTTGGGGCTGGAGTTTGCGCTGCTCGTAATTCTTCGGCTCAAGGTACACACATCTTTTATTACAAAATAAGAAATACAATTTAATTATTCTTAATTAAAAATTTGTAATAATTCATTACTAATTGACAGATAAAAAGAATCATCAACAATGATGAGTGTCATTCAGAGTGCTGGTCATCGCTACACTGCGATTTAGAAAAAGGGGTCGGCGTGCAAATTCAAATAGATGGCATCTTAAACTAAACATTTAACGTCACAAACGATTAACAATGGGGCGATCTTAATTCATATCAGGATATCAGTAATTAATTAAGTTGAAACTATTTAGAACTGTTGGTAGCGCCTTTTGTATACATTCATTACTATGTTAACTTTTTTACAGAAATATTATTATTATGAGTACTAATTTCATAATGTTTTCATAATTGATGTTGGATGTAACATGAATAAAAAGGCAGAAACGCGTGTCTCCAGTTTTGCGTTAAGCTATAATCAATACCAAGGTGGTGCCCATTCTACTCTACTATAATATAATAATATGTAAGTGTCAGAGTACCCAGAGTAGTAGTTTATTTTTTAGTATTATGTTTCATTCACAATGTTTTTACACCCATTTTACAACGGTTTATTGGAAATGCAGGCATACTACGTAAATATAAATCATGTTTGTCAAGAAATTAATGTTCTGAGGTAGCCACTATCACTAGTACAGCTTTCTGGGACTTAGATCATCTTAGTCCCAGAAAGCTTTTTCTTAAATTGTGTTAGTTTAGAGTAGTTTTCTGACTTTATTGTGTTTCCTCAGATTCAAAATGCGTGCACACAAGCATTAATTAGTATTTGTCAAACAGGTATCCAGCAATATAATTAATAATGTTATGATTATGAGTGCATATTATTTTTTGATTAGGAGCGAGCAAAATTAATATGCATATCATTTTCTATCACACTCATTTCAGTACCTATCATGGAACTTGATACTAAACTAATGACTTGCTCAACTTTGACTACCTATCTGCAAATTATAAAGTAACCGTTTTAGCGCAGCTATATACACATATGCATGCTTTATACCATAATATTAGATATATAGAATCCAACAGCTTCGGAGTGTATTGTTTGTGCGAATATATAAATAAATAAACCGTGTAAACGGATGTCTCTATCTATCGCCGTGATCAAAAAATTATTAAACGTTTCTTACTAAACTACCGATTTTGTTGATGAAAATAGTTTAAATGACATCTTAGAGACATTTATTACTAATTTCCCACAAAATCGCACATTGTCCCATGTATGGCGTAAATTAAGATTCATATTTGGATTCCTCACGTCAACACAACACCTTTCCAACGATACCCCACTTGTAATATATGTTTGTATTTAAAATATAAGTGGGCGTGGCCAGAGCCCAATGGGGGTGTGGCCTTTTTGGCTTAAAAACTGATAAGATTACTTTTAGCCTCCTCTTTCGAATTCTGAAAACAGCATTGAAAAAAATTGTCCCGTTCAAAAGTTAGAGCGTGGACATACACACACATACACACTGACAGACAGATAGAGTAGGTTGTTACCATTCTCAGTAAACCGTACTTATAAGAATTGTATTACAAATACTATAATGTTTTGCGGGTTGCACTTTGCCTTTATGCGTCATGATATTATGATCAAGTGTAACTAATGATTAGGATTATTTAGAATTATTATAGTATGTATTATATTACAGTTAGCTGTGACAGCAATAAACTATAATACTACACACATAGTATGTATAAGTATAGGCATTGTAGGTGCATTAGATCAAATCTACATCCTACATCGGCTGAAAAATAAAAACCAGATCAAGGTTGCATGCTTGGGCAACAAGTATCATCATCAATGACGCTACAAACTAAACATCAATTTGATCCTATGTAATCTGTTCCATCCAACATCTACCTACATGTTATATTGTACTCTCGAGATACTATACTAAGTATAAGGCTGGTGTTGCCACACAATTCTGGTAGTTTTGTAATAACATTTAAAAAGTAATAAAGCTGAAAAAATACTTTTCGAATCTTTTACTGGCGCCATCGAATTGAATAAGTGTAGTAAATGTTACAACAATTCATTCTTTAAAAGGAAAACCACTGTGCTAAAATTTACCAAATTTTGTTATATCGATAAATATCTTACCACTGCACTGTAATAATAATGTCCCTTCAATTGAACTACGAAGAATTGGAAGACGGACCTCAAGCCGAGAAACTTAGATTACATTATGGCAAAATTATTTTCCCAACCTTATTCGTAAAATTTGGTGCATCAAAATGTTTTTTGCCTAAAATCTATGCAGAATGGATTGATACGGTAAAAAACTTTAAAATTCGAAACGATGATATTTGGGTGGCTTCATATCCTAAATCAGGTAATTGGAACTGCATAGTGTACTATACAGTTTACTTTATGTACATATAAACTGTAGTTTACTACTGTTGAGTTGAGCTTATCTTTAGTAGGTATTTATATAACTTTACCACAGTAATTATTCGTTTTATAAATACTTGTATTCAAGTTGCACAAATAAATACGGCATATTTTGTAATGCAAATTAAGCTTTCTAAACTCCATATTATTGTTATGTTCTTCCATGTGTCTCGCTATTCTCAATTGTAGCTAGGAATTTTCATAAGATTTTAATAGTTACATTTTGCACTTTATGCACTGGTATTGCATTGGGCTTTTTTGGTGGAAATTCCTTGTACCTAGAACATAAGTTAGTTATATACTTCAAAATTTGGTCAGTGGCCGGTTATTTATATTTTTTGGTAGGGCTTGTATGTGTAATCGTTTCACATGACCATATGCATAATTAATCTAGTTTTGCTGACTTTATTTATTTATTTTTTTGGTGCAGGAACAACGTGGGTACAAGAAATGGTTTGGCTAATCGAAAATGATTTGGATTTTGAAGGTGCCAAAACTGAGCTCAATATTCGCTCTCCTTATTTCGAGTGCGTTAATCTGTATTTTTATTTATTGCCTATGTTGCTTTACCGTTCAGGCTTGCAGTTCACGGCTATTCCAACAAAAACTACATAAATATAGATTAATTAGTCGTTTAATTTTGTTTCATAAAAATTTAGGAGAGATGGTTGGATGACAGAAATGCCTGGTCACAAATCTGGGTATCCTTTTTGGAGAATATCGCCTGAAGGAGCAGTGAAGCCAAATTCATTTGACCTAATCCGAGACTTGAAGTCTACAAGAATTTTAAAGGTCCACCTGCCTTTCGATATGCTTCCCAACGAAATTGTTAATGGAGCGAAAAAGCCAAGGATTGTATATGTTGCAAGGGAACCTAAGGACCTATGCGTATCATTCTACCATTTTCGTGTACTTTACGAAGGATATTTGGGAACTCTTGATGACTTCGTTGACGAATTTGTTAAAGGATTAAGTGAGATTAATATACTTCTAATACTAACATTAAATTGTTAATCTTTTTATTAGATTTTATCCTCCATATTTTATTTCAAAAAGATTGGTTCGGATCCCCTTGGCCACATGTGGAAGGATATTGGCGGATAAGGGATTATCCGAATGTTCTATTTCTTACATATGAAGAAATGAAAAAGGTAGCAATTGATTTTACATACAGTTGCATAAAGAAATGAAGTCCAGGAAAATCTTGACGAGTTATAAATTCCAATCGCGTTACACGTTTATTTTTATATTAATGTAATGTATTTAATTTTTCATTTGTTCTCTGCATTTAAATAAAGGATTTGGGCACTGTCATAAGAAGGGTGGCAACGTTTTTGGAAAAGGAAGTCACAGACCAGCAAGTTTTGGATTTAGAAGACCACCTTAGTTTTGAAAGCATGAAAAATAATGCTTTTGTAAATAAAGATGAATGGGCGGAGAGTCTAATTAAATTACACGGGGTTTCGAGAAAGACGCATTTCATGAGGAAAGGACAAGTTGGCTCCTGGAAAGCAGATTTATCCGAAGACAACTTGAAAATATTAGAAGAATGGATAGCAAGAAATAAGATACCTGGTCTGCACGATTTTACTCAACAACAATGATTAACATACTTACTGATTACACAGTAACTTACGCAAATATGTAATATTAGCATGCAAAATAAATATGTGTACAAATAATAATAAATAATTACATCCGTTTGAATGTGAGAGGTCAGGGACCAAACCAATGCAATATCAATGTCAAGTATAATTGGTTTGACCTACCTGCACGTATACATAAAAGATTTTCAGGTCATTGTGCAGCATATTATCATAGTATACAATAGTTACATTTATTAGATTATTGTCATTTGAGATACTGAATGATTTTGATGGGTTCTTTCTTTCTGCGTACCATAATAATGTATTTATATTTCAAAAAATGTTGGCGAGAATAAAAACAGATACCATTGATCACCCTTTATATTATTGTAATAATATATAACCAATTATATATAATTGTGATGATCAATTTTGATATTCTATTGTGTTAACCAATTACTAATTACATAAAATATGCAGCTGTTAGCTGTGTATAAGAAAATGCTCTCATAATATTCTTTATATGTACATATCTGTAATTCCGCACACGTAAAAAGTATATAAACACAGCAGCATATTATGCAAATATTATATAAGAGAATTATGCACATACAGTCATACAGCACAGTATAAACAAACCAAGTTTGTTAGTAGTACTCAGAAGTACCTAAAACTCAAGTAATAAACTAGCTACCTAAGTACCTAGACATAAACATGAATTATGGACCTACTAGCTATGAATAATAAAAAACTTCTAAAACACTATGCAATTTCAAAAGTGGATTTTCTGCGATTACTACTTAAGTGTTTGGAGTTTTGCTTTCGTAAAAATTGAAATTGAGAAATAATTTTGAATTTTTGTTCTCCTCTGTCGACATTTACCTTTTTATTGATATTGTGTTATCATATTGCATTGCATGTTATTATATGCTGCATTTATATCCTTTGTGGGAGTACAATTGGAATGTTAGCCGAGCAAAGTTGGACAAATGATGCAGCTAATCAATCGATCATGTATTGTATATCTGATTGAGTTTGAATAATAGATGATTTTGTCTTTAAACATGGACGGATTGAGATAATTCGTCAAAACTGTGTATAAAATGGGTGTGTCGCTTGTAAACGATAAGACGATAAAGGGGGCATAATATCAATCATAAGAATATATAACTTACATTAACATACTTAAGCTAGCCTAAAATATGTGATAAGTATTCGATTTTTGAAAAAGATCGGTAAAAGTACTGGGTACAATATGTGCAACAAAAATATTTTCATTTTAGGTTTCATAAAATGATATTTTATGAAAAGCCTATCTATTGACTGGCCTGTCAACAGTAATCAACAGTAAATCCATATAGTTTAATTTACGCAACATAATGATCCAGTATTTAATCCAGCATAACAAATTGTTGCATTTCATTTCTACTCGTGGGACCCGGGGCAGGAGGGAGAGTGAAAGAGTAAAACTTGCTTCTTGGTTTAAATAATAAGGAAGCATAAAAATTGCAATAATTTTTAGCTACGTCGTTTATGGGCGCTCCCAAAACCAAATATTGAGCTTAGCATTTGTTTATATATTGTATAATATAGAAAAATCAGAGATAAATCACACCACAGATACTTTCTTTTTGTTTGTTTGTGTTCCCGGACCCGGACTGACTTGGTCACTTGGTGCTGTTCGTAACTTCAATATAGAAAAGTGATAAGATTCTTGAAAGTATTATTTATTATCACAAGCAGAAAGGAACCGGATGGCTGGACCGCTGGACGGAACTGGTACGTGATTAATGATTAACGTGATAATATAATACATATAATATATTCTTATCGTTAAATCTATTTTGATTACACAAATTACAGCAAAATATCTACCTTTATCTGGACACCAACCAACTATCAACTAGTTACCATATGTTTGGTGACGGGAAACTTTAATCATTGTTATAAGTTAGTTAATCATTATCAATTATGGACAGGGCAACTCTGAATGAAGTAAACTGAACGCCTTCTTGGACGGACACTGGACTGGGTAGATCTCAAATTTGATTAAAAGGTCATACAGTCAATTTCGATCAACCTGTAAGGACACGAAGGAACTAAGAATCAAACTTGACCAATCATCACAAGAATCATGGTAATTGCTTATTGACAACCATTTTTATTTGTCCCACGACACCAAAATAAGAAATAAATAACAAGTAAGGATTTGCAGAAATTAATATTCAATATCTTAATTTTGAAATTAGCCTTGGAAGGATGTATTGATCACCGCCACTGTAGCGGGTGCAGGGGCTGTCATTGCTACACCAGCAGCTCTTTGCGCTGCAGGTTTCACCGCCGCAGGGGTAGCATCAGCGTCAATTGCTGCAGGAATTCAATCCGGAATTGGAAACGTCGCTGCAGGAAGCACTTTTGCTGCTTTACAAAGTGCTGGAGTGCTGGGAACTGCTGTGACGACTAAAGCAGCAATAGCTGGAGTATCTGGCACAGTAGCTGCTGTGACTAAGTATCTCCCCTCGCCCAGCCAGGTGACCTTTTATCTGTTAATGATTAACTTCCATTGGGCACAACTATTCTCTGACAGGGTTCCTTTTCAAGTCCACAGCCGGCCATGTTAACAACAAACTACTCAGTGTGGTAATACCAGGCTGTCTCACCAGTTCGATATATATATATATATATATTGAAGAGGAAGAAATTAGGCATATACAATGATATGTAACATTGACCATGTTAAATGGGTGAGGGTTACCCTCGCCAATTTAAAATGGCACAATGGGTTTGTAGAAATTAATATTCAATATCTTAATATTTAAATTAGTCATGGATTCCTTCCAAGAAAACCGTATTGATCGCCGCTACTGCGGGTACAAGCGCTGTAATTGCTGCACCGGTAGTTATTTGGTATGCTGGTTTCACCGCCGCAGGGGTAGCATCAGCGTCAATTGCTGCAGGAGTGCAATCGAGCATTGGAAACGTCGTTGCAGGAAGCACTTTTGCTGCTTTACAAAGTGCTGGAGTACTGGGAACTGCTATAACGACCAAAGCAGCTATAGCTGGAGTATCTGGCACAGTAGCTGCTGGGGTGAACAAATATTTGAGCTAAACAAATGCTGCAAAAAAATCTTCGATTGTATAGATGGCTCAATGTCCGCAATGTCCCTGATACAGATATAATATTGGCATACCGAAATTCCGACTAATGTATAATTGACTAATTTTACAGTCAAACAATAATGATGTATTTAATAAAATTTCATAATATTGCTCTTTAAATGTAGTGTCTTATTAATGTTAGGACTGTTGGTTATCTAATTATCTGGGTAACCTTAGGATTATAATACTGCATGGGCACCGCAAATCTTTATTTTGTTGCACGAGGTAACATTATTTTTAGCAAGCAGGTAGCTGTACTTATGCAGTAGGCCACACTTTATTGACTTTATATGGTCGAAACATAGATACAATTTAGTTCAGTATAATTTGTTTTCAAAAAGCAGCATTTTACTAAGTATTTATATAATTATGACCCTCCATTGTCCAATGCAATTAATTAGCTACCTACGACTGATTCTCGATGTATAAAATGATGGAAACCACGGTCACGATTATCCAGCAGACGTACAATAAATTGAGAAAGGGATTTTTCTGTCAATCATCTGCAATTTTATTATGCATTATAACTTGTGTACAGTACAAAATATAATGTACTTATTGTAAGTAGCAGATATCATACATATACATTTATATTTATTATACATTGTACATTTGTAATTCACTATTCAAGTGACAATTTGGGCACCCATTTACATGAAATAAAATCTGTATGCACGCAAACATCACCCTTGTTCCCACTGCATTAATAAAGTATATTTATTATTATTCTGTATAATTTAAAGCGAGTCAAAAAAACACAGAATTTAGCCATTAATAATCATATAGATGAGAGATCCTTGGTTGGCGGCAAGTTGGAAGCAGCTAAATTATTGTCCTTCCAATTAATTTTTTACAAAATAATTAAAGTCAAGTATGATACAGAGCCAACCAAACAGAATTTTTCAT
>JAQFYC010003039.1:0-22469 GCA_034694165.1 Tomocerus mixtus | reverse complement strand
CGCTTTACTTGACGAAGTAACGTACACTTGAATAGCGCGAATAAAGCACACTTCGAATAAACGAGTAGGCCTAATAAAAAGATCAATTATAAATCATTAGGCAATTGTCATTTTTGCCTCTTCCACGCATTAAAAGCGTAAAGAAGGAAATATTTACATTTGAGTTTAATGCTTTTGCTCTTTGCTGGCTGAGGAGGTGAGATAATTTCCAAGTTTTTTTGGTAATTGAGTAAAAACTGTAAGGATCTAAGCACAAAATTAACCTTTTCTTTTCTTACGTGAGCAGCAGTTATGCATGATAATGCCCAATACATTATTTTTTTATTTTACCTATTTGTGATCGTGATTAGTAAGCATAAGCACCTCTTTAAATGTTTAATTTTTTTTTTTTAAATGTTTAATGCAATTTCCTGCAACAATGAATAATGTTAAATAAATTGTCGCAGAATTTTTTATTCAACTCAATTTATTAGTTGTGTATATTGTAAGGTAGATAGATCTCCCACTTTGTACTATAGTGTTTCTGAACAATGAAAAGTAATTTCAAAATACTAACTCGTTACTTAATATGAATAATGGTAGCCAAAAATCAAGTAGCTCATTGTACGGTATACATATGAGTTAGAAATCAATGGAGCCATATTGTAAATGAGTAGCTACGTAAAGTAGTAATAGATTTGCAAGCAATAAGCAATATTCACCCCTTATTTTAACTACCTAGCAGTAATAATCTATGGATAGGTGAGTAATAATGTGTGTACCTGTCTGATCCTCTTGCATTTTACTTTGAAGGAAGATTAGATTAGAGGAATAAAATGCTGAAGAATTGTTTGGCTTGTGAATTTTTTCGAATATTTTATTAGCTTCGAACAGCAAGTTAACGTGATTTGAATTTGAGTTGCATATTCAAGTGCAGGGTTGAGGCCTGACGTTGAGAGGTTGAGGGTAAACTGGCCACTATCCCAGATTGAATTTAATCTTGATGAATCTGTTTCTACCCACGTTAAGGAGATAGAGCCAAAGCCAAGCCAAGCCAACATACATAATATAACATTAGTATATATCTATCTGTATTTATTATTGCTGCCATTAGACTAGTTCCTATTATACTGCTTCTGCATCCTTCTTGTATAGTAGCTATCCCTTGTCTTGTATCTGCCTCTGTTTAATAGTAGTTGAGTAGTATTTCTGAAGAAGACAGTATAGAATATTCTATTTAGTACTATAAATGAGTTTCATTTGTAACTTTATGCATTTGTATTATAGGGAAGAGATTCATTTCACTATTACGCACTGTGACTGTGTAGATTGTATTATTGTTGATATATGAACAGGATTGCCCTTGCCATCCTTTGCAACTTATCTTCCTCTCACCACTACTTGACTCCACTTACAACTTACATATTCTGGAATACATTGCATTACTTGTAGCTGTAGCAGACTAGGAATAAATAAAACTAATAGGCAGGCTTTGTTTGACTCGAGTTAATTTCTACCTTTTACAACATGCTGCTGGATTTTTGTTGTTTTCTTTACTACTATCATGACTTTATTGCTGTTGTGGGAGCAGAATTAAAATTACAAGTGAATGCAATAGTGCAGATGTAAACAATACATATAAGTAGGAAGACATTATAGTCTCCAGGTTTGATATGGTCTGTTTATTACACAGTACATGTAGTCGGAACCCCTTTGCTCTCTATTTATATATTTAGTTTACTTAGTTGCTTATGTACATATATCTTGGCATGTATCTTTTTTCTTACTCTGCTGTACTGATTCAATCAGAAAATTTATGTAGATAAATAGATAAGGATAATGCTGTGTTGTTCTTGTTCATTTTATTATTATTTTGGAGGTTACTTAATTGTAATCAAGTGGACTATAGATTAGATTAGATAGGAAATATATATAGTCAACACGTGGAAGATATTAATTTCTGTGGATATTGTACCTAGAACAGAAAAATGTAGGGATGGGGTGCTCAAGAGGCAAGCAAGAATATCAATTGCTTTCTAGTGTAACTATTAATGAATGTATGTAGAATAGAATCAGGTTTGGGAATAACGTTATTGGCATTGGCATGGACTAATAAACCGTTTTATTTAGTGAAGATTCGTGCCAACGTCAAGCAAGGCGGCTAATTGTGGCCTGAGTTGGCCACTTGGATTTGTTTCTCTTGTTGTTTAGTAATAAAATAAAGGCAGAGGTGAGGTAAGTGGTAAACCAAAGTAAGTAACTAGTGTAAGACTAATTAAAATCTTAGGAGCATTTCCTAGTGCAAAAGATAGTAAATAAAGGTATATATTATCACAAAAGGGGCAGGTATCGCAAGCAACACAACTACAACACAAAAGGTTAATTTTATGCATATTTTTTGCAAGGTCGTGGATGGAACGTGCTGAAGAATTGGCTTGAGAGGAGGCCTCTTGTTGATTGAGCTAAGCTCCATGTTCGTAGATCTGACTTCGTACTAGTACATAGTAGTACTATGCAGATTGATGGAGGCGAAATGTTATGAATGTGAATTACAATTATAGGTGTAATTTAGAGAAGAAATTTTCAGGTGCGGTAGGACGAGTTAGTCTTGTTTTGATTGAGAATTGGCGTGAATTTGAAGTTTAGCAGAACAGAGTAACAAATTTACATTAAACAGAGCTTAAAGGTAACCTTATCGCTTCTCATGTTTTGTTGTTGTGTTGGGATTAGGAATCTGTGCATAATAATAAGTAATAATAACAGAAGGGTAAATGTAGATGTCAAAACGTTCTTACATACCGTACCGTACATACATATTACTACTATAATGGCTTCTACTTTGCTACTTTGTCATAGATTAGGGAAAATATATCTAGGTAGAAAAGGTGATGTAGATGTACGTTGAGAAACGGTAAGTCATACTCATTCAGAAAGAAAATTCGCGAGAAGATTACTAAAAACTAAAAATTTCGTCGTAATGCAATGTTGACTCTTGAGTGTTACTTATGTTAAGCTTTTCCCAAAGTGTATGTAAGTATGTACTTGACTCGTAGTTGTGTTATGTACGATATAGTTAGGCACGTAGATTTGTATTTGTGAATATATTGTGTTGTGTAAAGTTGTGTTGTATTGCTGTGTTTTTGGCTCTGAGTCAGGAGTATGATAATTTAGTGCCCGCGTTGATGCTTAAAGCCCATCCTACCTTTCTATATGGAGATCGCTTTAGTTTAGATGCTTTCCGTGGAAAAATGTTTAGTTTTATTATTGCTCTTTGCTAACTTCATGGCTAGAAGAGTTTTACGATGCTCTGCATATGTATGAAATAAAGGGTTTTGCCCTTCCTTATTTTATTTTACCTACACACACACTATGTACCTGCAATTGTTGTATGTAGCTGTATGATTTTGTATGGGATCTATATTATATTTCATCATGGTACGAGTAAACATATGCAATCTAACTGTTGTGTGTTATGTTCTGTTGTGTTATTAGCAGTTAAAAAGTATTATAGCTTTTGAAAAGGGACAAAAGCTGTTTTAGAAAATGTTGTCAGTCCAGTAAAGTGGAGTTCTGTAATAGAATTTAGAGAAATTCTACTAATGCTCACTCAAAGTCAGAAGTCAGAGTCAAGACTAGTAAAATCTCTGTGGTTTGTTAAGGTTAATGTGAATCTAAATGAAATTCTAGTTTGATTTGAATTTGTACTGTTTACTACTTAACTAGCATTATATTAGATATGTACATGGCTGCTTATGGTTATCGCTAGATTTGTTTTGCTAGTTTGCTAGCCACTTCTGATTCTATTAGCAAAAGTTCAAGATTGGCTAGCCTCATTTGATTTTTGAAACAGGAATTTCCTGATATGCAAATGGTACTAGCTACAGAGATTAGATGATTCGATGTGCCAAGTATATAAGCATTAGATTACAAATTACAATACAATAGAATAACATTTAAGTGTGCAAATCTAAAGAAATATAAATAAAGTACAGTACACCAAAGTAAACTACGAGTAGTATTTGCACTAACCAGAATAATTTACAGGATCTGTACACGTTTCGTGTCTTGGCTGGTGGAGCGTGGGAGACTATTTATATTTTATTACCTAAGCTTACCTAATTGATTTCGCATTTCAAGACGGAAATCTACACAGGACCTATGTACAGTTAGATTTTCAGGCTTAACGACATGTTACTCGTTGGTATTTATGTGACAATCCTTTCGAGAGACAACACAAATACCAAACCAAAAGCCTTAGTGTGTATCCTTATGAGTTTGTTTGGTATGCCACATAATAGTTGTAAAGCTCCAGTTTAGCTAAGCCACTTTTCTCTGTTTACGTTAAGGATTTTGGCACGGATTCATTTCACATCGAAGAGTTTTGATCCAAATCGAGTGGATACTACAATACAGGTCCATAGTCTGAACCTAAAGCTAAAGCTAAACTAAAGAGACGATTGAAGTCTGAGCGTCTTGCTCTAGCTGAGTGACAATGAGTGAGCTAGAGTAGATAAATGTGTCTCACACTGACAAACTCATAATGTATTCGAGTTCCTATGTGCATTCGTTCGTTAAGTTACGTTACGTTCCAAAATACTACATACATACATTCAAACGTTCATTTCATGCGTCTCCAGCTCCATTCCAGAGAAGAATGTATGTATCTCCGTTCTATGTATGTGTGTTTCTCTTTCGAAAGTTATATATATGTGCATATTATCTAACGATAAGTCACAGAAAAGAAATGAAGGGGTAGCCATTTACTCTAACAACGTGAACGTTCTATAATATATGATCCTTCCTCCTCTACTTACTTATTCTCAATGTACAAATTTATTTTATACTGCACTACACTACAAATACACTACCTACTACCTACTTATCTACATTCAGAGTAAATATATGTACATTTCTTCTACGAATACATATTCCAGCGTAGGAATTGGCTTAAAGAGAAAAAAGTTACATAAGATTGCATGTAACTGTAGAATGCAATGCTTGTACAGTACACTACAGTGCAAGTAAATGGAAATCGTACAACCAGAAATCAGTTCTGTAAATAGACTGCAGCCAAATCAAAGCATAGAGGAAAGCAGTGAACTTGCACTTGATTCTCGTTTCGTTTTCAATGTGTATGTAACTCTAAACGGTGGGACTCGACAAGCTTCACTCTATCTAACTCATTCCTACAGATACATGCGACATGCTAAGCATATAACACTAAAAGTCAGTCAAGTCAAGCCAGCCTGCCTGCTCTTGCACTTGAAATCATCGTCGGCACTTGAAAAAACATTCCTAAAAACTTCTTATAATGTCATTCTATCATATCACACCCGTTTATTGCAAAAGTCGCCCTAAAATTCTGAAAATCGAATGTAGATAAACAGATGCCTTAATGTCCTAGTACTCCGTAATAAAATATTTTACATTTGAAGTGAAAATTACATGTAAAAATCCAGTTTCCATATATTTCCAGCATGGCTGTTATGATGTCCTGGAAATCCTGGAATATAAATATGATATCTATGTGTTTCTGCATGGAGGGAAATAAAATAGTAATAGGTAGTAGTAGAGAAGAGTTTAGTTGCATTATGTGAGTGATATGAGTAAAGTAAAGATTCTGATTCAATCATGTTCCTTTGTATGCATATATGCCCTTAGATGTGTGTAATTATAGTAGTGTAAGTCAAGTATATAAAATTCTGGATTGTTGTAAGTATGAGAAATAAGCGTCAATGTAGATTTAATGCCAGAGCTATGTAGGCAAGGGTTAGGATTTTGGTTTGCATAGCTGTCGTACTGTACTATGTAAAAATATGTATGTAAGTATGTAAGATTGTAAGTTTGTAAGTCGAGTCTGGCCTGGCCTGGACTGGACTGGAGTAAATATGTTCAGAGAACAAGTCTGAAGTCTGAGCCTGAGCTGAATTTGGTTGGTGTGACTGTTGTGTTGTGTTATGTGAGATTTGTTGAATAGAGATCTCGTAAGAGGCAAGAAGGCATCCTATTAGTAGCTTCTGAAGAAGAAGATTCTGATCTGGAGTGGAGTGGTTCGTTCCTTCTTTCGTTTCGGCAAGTCTATCTTAGCTGTAGTTGTGTTGTACGTAGCTCTGCTTCTCGTCTCTCCTTCAGTTACTTGACTAGTTGACTTGACTTGACTCCAACTCCACTTCGTTTCACTTAACTTAGCTTTGGCTGGAGAAGTTTCCTTATTCCTTTCAAAGGCAAAGCTACACACATATGAGGAGATTCTGGCAACGTCGCCACGAGACTCAAGAAAAGTACTTGGGGATCTCGAACACTGAACACGAAGCCAAAGCAAAGCAAAGCAAAGCAATGCAATGCAACGTAATGTAAGGGAAGAAGACAAGACGAAATTGTATACAATGCTTACAAAGCCAACCATACTAAGTAAAGTAACGTAAGGGATGTAGTTGTAGAGTATTGTAAGTAACTAATGTAATGTAGTAATGCAATGCAATGTTAGCAAGTAAGTTAAAGAGATAGATAGATAGGCTTTACACTAACATAACATAATAACCTAACGTACATTGTAATAGTATAGGATTACTACAAGTAGTGTAATAGTAATAAGTATAAGAGGCCTACATAAATATCTACGACTCCAGAATATACTATCTACTATCTCTACATACGATATACATAACGTACACAGGGGTTTGTTTAGATTTTTCCTTTCATTGGACAAAATCCTACTCTTCTGTGAATGTGACTTTGACTCGTCTTGAATTCAATACTGTGTATATGTAATGTATGTCTGTGTGTCTCGCTCACTCGTCTCGTCTCGTCATCCTCCTAACTATAGCACTTAAAGCATCACACACTTATTCATATAAATACTTGTGCATAATAATCTGAGAGAATATAAGGAACTATGTAATGTACGTACTACTATTTAATAGTAAATAGCCAAGCCAGCCGTCTATGTACATACAATGTGTCTGAATTTAAACACACATTCTAAGTTCTATCTGTAATACATACCACGTAACGTATGTAGAATATATGCATTGATATGTATGATGTGATGTGATGGTGGTGGTTTGGATTGGATAGAAGTTAGAAGGAACCTTGAAAAAACCAAGTCGTTTCGAAGGGGTGTCAAGTCTACTCTGGCTTATTCCCATCGTTACTTACGTTACACACATTATCATCTCATGCCGTGCACTCCTATCCCATCCCTTACCTTGCCTTGGCTTTCAGCTTGTCTTCCTGTAAGATTCGTTCGCATTCACATACATACAAAATACACACTCGTAATAATAAATATAACGTAATCTAACGTAACTCTGCTCACTCTCCATACATATACAATATACAGCCGAATCTTATATGTACATACATATATAATGCAAAGTTGGAAGTTAGACCTACATACGTGTCTATATACTTGTCTACCTTCCTTATATGATTGGAGAATTAACTCCCTAGCTTTATTGTACTGTATAACTTCGTATTTATGTACTGTAATATCTCTACCGTGTCCATCCGTACTATAATACATAAAAGTTTTTCAAATTATTCCAGCTTATCTAAAGGGAAACTAAACTATACATGCAATATAACAATACAAGTCGAGATAGACAAGGTATGTATGTATTTACACTTGCACTTGCAATGCACTCTACCTAGTTACCCACATTACTTTACTTCCAAGCCAAACCAATGTATCTACCTTGGTTACCTAGTTGTATTTCATTTATTTCCTTCTTCTTCCCCACTCACATTACGTTACATTACATTACCTACTGATGCTACTACTGCAGAATGCAGAGTAATGTATTATGGATGTAGTGTGTAATGTAATGTATGGATATGGACATGCATGCAATGCAATCCAGCAGCATTATGGTACACATCAAAAACTAAGGGGTCTAAAATCTCTATCGTATAAATAAGTTTGTGTAAGGGCTGTTGCTGTTGCTGTTGCTTGAAATAGGGTGTTACTATAATACATTACATTTAGATACAATACATACTAAAGTCGTGCTTGCATGGAGAATATCTGTAGACTCTACAAGTAGGTACTACAGTCTGGTCTAGTCTGGACTAAATTCATCCCCACATTGAATACCTATGTACAAACAAAGCTATATAGATTAAGGAGGATATCCACAATCTAATGCATTGCATTGTATATGATCTTTTCCCATGTTCTGTGCGTATTTATTATTTTATGTATATTTGTTGCATTTACTATTCCCATTGCTATGCAATGTCCATCCATGTCCGTATTGTTCGTGGTATGATGATTTGATGTTATGTTGTTGGTATCTGGTGGGATCCCCTCGTATCTCTTCTGTATAATATGTTCTAAAGTTAGCGTATTACATTCCCATAATCAACAACTGTGTATGCATATTGTGTGTGGATTGGATTGGTTCCCATTAATATGTAGTACATACGTAGACGTACATGCAAGAATATGCTAAGAAATACAAATATATTTACTACATGCATAAATTAATGCATTTGTATGTAGGTGAAATGAATTTTTATCCCCATACAGAATAAACAGTACAGTATAAGTACAATACATTATTAGTGATTGTATGCGTAGTACTAAGGTAGGTATTCGTAAGAAATGTGTAAGTATGGCCTAAGTATACATAAAATGGTACGGTACATACTTCTAATGTAAGTATTCCATGATTCCTGGAGTATCCCTTCGTGTATTTTTGTATTCCTGTTCATGTAGTGCAATGCAGCCTTAAGTTGCGTACTGTAAATGGTAAAGCAATGCAAGAGGATTCACTAGCTGCATTTTCTATATACATACACGTGAATTTAGAGACATATCTCTGTAGGTTTGTTAGTTAGTGAATTGAATAGTGTTTGTATATACGTAGTAGATGAGACGGAGCCAAAAAATCCATCCAATCCACCAAACCAAAGGAAAGGAAACCAAACCAGGAGCAGTGTAGAGTAGGAAAGGAAACCCCTTTGGATTTAGGTAGAGTAGAGCAGGACTCGATACGTTAGGATAACATAACGTAATGTAGTATTGTGTATTGTGTATGTATGTATCGTAACATAGCCCGTAACTTCACTTGGCTTTGGCTAAACTAAACTAGCAACCTAGTGAACTCAACTCAACTGGCTGGCTGTGAGTGAGACTCCTTCGCATCTCTCTGCCGCTACAGCTCTCAGTCGGGTTTTGCAATTCAAAGCAAAAAAACTGAGTTTTTTCTCCTGCCTGCCCAATATCTCTCTGTTGCTCACATTACATTACATTACATTACACAACCAAGCCAGCACACATTATACATGTGCATTGAGTGCACACGTAGTTTTCCCTACGTACAGATACAGTACACTACACAGAAGTAGTTCTATACTACAGTTGTTCCAAGTTGTGTGAGTCTATTTTTTACTCTGTGTTTTGATTTTTTATTAAGTCCTCACACTTACACTCTCGACGAACGAACTTTTAGTTTTGTCTTCCCACTTTCTTCCTTGCTTATCCTGTTTACCTAAATTATACATTTCAAAAATATATATACTTTATCAATTGGTTGAATTGAATTGAACCAATTCTTTTTCTTTCGGAAGGAACTACTTGAACATTGAATACTTGTTCGCAGCTAAACTAAACTAAAAGTAAATCCAATCCAATCCAATCCACGTCCAGGATTTTCCAAACACAGAGACTGAATGATTGTATTGTATTATTGTGTGGATTTGATTTGAGTGAGTTTTAGTATTACTTTACATAACATTACATAGCACATTGGGTTGAATTGCATTATTTAGGTGCGATAGAACCCTGAACTTGAGATTTGTGTTATTGGCCCAACTCGACTGGAAAAAACTTACATAACAGAATATACACACACTTTTACTTTCGACGCATCCTCGTGTTAGTTACTTTACTTTGCGTTTGGTTGTTCGTGAATTGGATGTGCTACAAATAGTACATACATAGAAAAACAAACCTAGTACTTGTTAGTTACTATATTTACTACAGCCTTACTTACGGTACATTAGATAGCACACTAAGCACACCAGACCAGTAATACATGTGCATTCATAGTTTCAGCTCCTACGCTTACTTACGCAACGCATCCGGGTTTTTGCAACGTGTGTCTGTCTATTAACTTGAGACTGAGCAGAATCTTGATTGCCTGGCCTGGCCTGGCCTGGGGAAATACATAAGAAGAGTATATTTGGTGATAATATTGCTGCCTTACTTACATTACCTACAACCTACAACCTACATTACAAGTCCAAATATCAAAGACTGTTTGTTCTTCTTTATTCTAAAGAAATTCTAAACGAAAAGGAAGTATAGTAGCTCAAATACTGTTCTCTTTTCATAAATACTTGTTGATCTTGATCTTGTATTTGAATTGTTGGTGAACTTCATTATCTTCCTCCTGCCGTAAATGTAAAGTAAATATTTAGTGAAGGACTACGTTTACTGAACTCAACTGACTTCAGTTGTTTGTGTTTCTTTTTTCCTTCTGACTAATTTCGTAATAATTACAAAGTTCCGATGATGGCCTTAGTTGATTCCAATAATCATCTCGAGCCGTATAGGGCTTCCATGCTCAATGGCCTACATGACGTGATGAATGGAGATGATAAGGTACGGATGTTGATTACTACTTAATACTTTTTATATTTTTAAATACAGCGTAGTATGGCGTTCACAGTCAACCTGTAATACATTGAATAATAGCGAAAATAATTCTAAATCATTTTTATAACCAAAGGTATGTAATATATTAAGAGATTATAGCATTTTCCTGCATTATAATTTCAACCTTATCTGGTTGATGTTGATCTTAAAATTATGAGCAATATCAAGTAGCATCTACTATATATACATACAATATTACAAAGCAAATATAAATAGGAAGTGGTATACAGAATTGGTCAAAATGATCCCTGGAATGTCAAATACAAAATGTTGCTGTACCACTTTTATAATAATCCACAGAATGATTGCAATAATGCAATGCGTAATGTTAATAGATTAATTCCTATACAAAATGATATACGTTGTTGTAGGCATGTATAAGTATTTTGTATAGTAATTGAAACTGAAAGTATTCGTAAACGCATTTAACTTCATCGCATGTCAGTTATGATTGTAGAGTCATAATGACTCTGATAGTTTGCTTCCAATACATACATGCCTTACTATGTACTAATAAGCATTCAGGTACTTTTTGCTGAGATGAGATGCATAATTGCAATAAGATATTCAATCATCTAGGCATGAATTAATAGTAATTGTACATTCAACACATGTTGTTCTGTTAACCCACACAAATACTTTTGTTTAACGTTTGTTATTTCCTACTGATATGATTCATTGTATTTAACTGTGTAATTTAATTGGGCTGAATTAGGATTAGCTCAATTAAATGGTTCAGCCTACTTGAATTAGACAAGTCAGTTTTATAAAACACCTAGATAGTTATATTTAATGCAATTATTAGTTTACAGTATCTTAAAGTAAATAAACAGCAGGTAGTAATCAGTCAGTAGATTCTCAAAGTATATTTTTGTTAAATCTTATAATATATCTATAGCATCTTTAATAGCCATCACCTTGATTTTGATTTCAGAATTGCAAGGTACCTAATGAAAAGTTTGTCTTTAAAGTGTCTATACTATTGTGCATATTTTGTGTAGACATGTACTATAGTGCTATAAAGACTACTATAGAGTTTGATTTGTCTTGGCGTTGCCACTCGAGTTGCCATTCTGCATTTTATCACACACTTCAATCTAAAGGGCAGGGTCTCCGTATATTTTAGGTTGGGACTTGCATTATACATTCTAATGCAGTAGATAGCCAACCTAAGTAAGTGAACTTGGACTTGGATACGCTACGGCTACGGATAGATTTGATCAGATATTTCATTTCTTTTGTTGTTCATAAGCACTTTACCAAATCCAAATCCACTAGAGGAAGAAACTGCCCAAGACTTTATCATTATATTGAATTGATTCAAGTTCAAGATTATATTACAGAACTTAGCAAGCAATGTGTGCATCCGTCTTGATTTACTAACGTGAGAATGTAAATCTAAATCCAAGTAGCATTACGTCTGCATTAGCAATGGCAAAAGCAACTTAAGGGCGTAGCCACTTGTAAGATTCGTATTTAATTATTGGGTGACATGGCACGACAGGAGGAAAGGTCCAGCTAAGCTAGGGTGTTAGTAAAAATATTATTAACTTAATATAAGCAACTAAATGTAGTATCTACATGATGTCTTTACTATTATACTCATAGTTTAAGTACCCTTAAGCGGGATTTCAAGTAATGAAGTTATAATTGTCATTTAAATGTTTAGGTGAAGGGTATAAACTATTATTTTAATAAATCACATCTGTAGATATAGTTTATGGGAAGCAGGATTTTTTGACACTTTAGAAACTCGATGTATTTACATTGACTTGCATGATCTGCACTAGTTTTAAGAAAATAATTGATGAAGAGTATTGTCCTTATAATATTCGGCTTCAATAAATTATAGCAGGATAATATGTTTTGGGTGTGTAATAATTTAATCTAAGTAAGCTGAGAGTTGTGTGTAGGTACTCCAGTGACTGACTTACTTGACGGTGTGATAATAATGATGTTGATAATGCCAAGCAGAGTGTGCACACAAGCAACTGTTGTTTTTTGCTCCGTTTTACCATCACAACATAACACAACAAGTTGGTGATGATGAACCCATAGGTTTACATTTTTACATACTTTTTTGTCCGTATTTTTTGTCTCGGCTTTGTGTGTGAGTGAGTAGTAGTAGTAGTAAGTGGAGTGGGGATAGCAAGTACGATATACAAAGGCAAGGCAACGTAAAACGCAACTGGTAAGCACATAACTCCGTTTGTTGGTCATGGCTACACTAAAACGTTATAGTTTATACATTATACATAACATTAACATTATGGAAGGATTGACTCGTTTTCTAATGCCTGCTTGATATCTATGATGCATTCTTAATAGCCCTATCAGGTGGATTGAAGTGAAGGTGATACGAAATGAGTCTACGAAACTGTATTGTTCTTTTTTGCAAGTTGATATTGATAGTTGTACTTAAAAACTTGTGTGTTATGGACTAGTGTAGATATTTAATCCAGGACAGGACAGGTGCATGTGCAACACAATTACAAATACAACAACCAAACCAGGATGAATTGTTTCTGCTGAAATAATTATTTATTAGGAAATCCATTTCATTAGCCGTTTCTATTGTTTTTACTTAGTTAGCTCTTCAATATCGCATGCTCTTTAAGTATTCTCTCTTTGTACTTTTTACGTGCATCTTATATTACTCAGAATTGGCATTCGATTTGCGTTCTCATGATGAAGCATGTTATTTTACTTGAAAAGTTCAATTTACGTATTATTGAAACCAAAGCTTATTACTTACTAATAATTCAACTCACACCGCACTTTAACACTAAAATGTTTTCTCCAAGAATGATCCAACAAGAATATTCAGACTTCATCTTCGTCCCTCTTCTAGATTCTTGTGTATATGTATACCTATGCACAATACAAGTATACACAACAGAACACTACACACAGATAGATAATATTGAGCCTTTGATAAAACCCGTTTGGTTTCTTTTAATCTTAAAATTTTCCTTGTAGAGCTAGTGCTTGTAGTTGAATCTGAATCCTGAATTGCATCCTATCGACTGAAATGAATTCCTATAAAATATTTCTTGCGATTAGTTTGAAGCAAACCAAAGCATGCTTACTTAGACTCTTTATCTCTCTATTTCCCATAGAATTCACAATTCAATTCACACTCTCAGTCTTTCTATGTCTATAGCTTAGATTATAGTGTTGTAAAAGAGCTAATCTAGTATGGACATGGGTGTGCTTGTTAAATAACATTAAATTGCACTCATCAGCACTTACGATCCTCCAAATTAGAGTGTAAAATATTGCATGTGCCTGTTGAAATTGACGCTTGTTTTATTGTCCGGCTCAATATGTCGGCTCTTTCAAAAAACATGTGCTCAATATGCAAAGATTAGTTTTCTATTCATTTAAACCTGGAATATTCATTATTTTTGAAAAATGCATACATTGCAGGGCATTTTATGCAGACAGAGAACGTTCACCCAAGAGATCTATTTGAATATTAATAAATATATTTTATAGTGAGATAATGTTAGCTAGAAGCGTTAGATTAAAAAATGCATTGGTTTTCATCTAAGCTATTACTATGTCAAGTATTTAAATTAGGGTACGAATTATAGTAAGGCTAGTATTTGTTTTGCTTGTCAATGCTGAAGGATATGGAGAAATCCCAGATTTAGAATTTGGCAGTGAAATTGAAATGGTAATTCCAGATTTGTGGTTATAAAACTATAATATTGTGGGAATACTGATAGGGCACATGAGAAATGTAAATCTATACGTATACCCATTACATATAAGCGAACAAATACTCTTAGATAAAGATCATTGCATTTAATAGCTCTGATATCATTGCAATTTAATATTATAGTAGAAAAGGCACAGATTTTGAATGATGAGATTACTATATGGTAATTTCATCCATCACACTGCATGTCTGCTCTTGTAAAGATATTTACATACATAAATAGTTTTGTTTCCTTGCTGCAATTCGGTCCTAATTGTATTAGTAGATGAGGTACATTATAAATATATCTGAAATGCTATCCTAAAGTATTTCCAGTACTGGTACTGTGGTTACGTTGTGGTTTGGTTATATGCAGTCCGTATGTATCATAGAATGGTATGGCATTTATTCTGTCAGTGAACTGTATATGTATATACTATTACAATACAATTGTATTGCATTGTATTCTATGATTGGGAATCGGTAGTGCATTGTTAGCTTAAGTAAATACTATATTACAGTACAGTACGCATTATACCTCTACCTTTTACGCTATTGTTTAATTGCATTGTTCTGTTGTATATAGCAAAGCTACTAGACGAAACAGTAGACATACCTAAGCTATGCTTATTTATATATGTTAAATATACAGGTAGAGAAAGGCGAAGGTAATGGAATGGCATTGGCATTGACAATGCCAAATGTTAAAGATAAATAGGAAATGCTATGGCTTGTGTCCAAAGTTTTAGGAACTGACTTGACTGAAATGAAAATGAAATTTATCTTTGAATAACACACAAAGTAGGTATACATTACGGTTTACAGTGTATAAACAGTAGTAGGATATTTCTTGCCTTTAGCTGTACTGTGCTTTACTAACTTTGCTTCGAAATAAAGGAATTACTATTTGCATTTTATTCCATGGCAGTTTTGCTCTGTTATTTATGATAGGGAGGCAGACGACTGTATTAGATTTACAATTTACATTTCAGTGCAGTGCAGTGACTACTATCTTAGTGCCTATCTGTAAACATTATGTAATATTATTATTACTGTGCTTAGTGCCTACTGCATACTGAAAATGCTTGATTTTATGTGTGATATATACTTATGGATGTACAATGTCGGCATTGACTTGACTTGGTCGTCCTTTTATATAGTCCAGATTCAGATAACTATATACAAATACACGTATGTACTATATAAAGAGCATGTGTGTTATATTATGTTAGTGCTAGTGTTGGTAGGATACTTATAAAATAAACGGACGTACTTTAAAAAGACTGTAATTCAAAAAATAATGCAATAGTTACTATTACGTAGGTTTGTACGGCTACGGACACAGAAGAGAGATGAGGACTATCATTCTTGTCTATGTAATGTTACGAATGGAGTAGAAATGGATTGGTCGGATGATTGCACTAAATTATTACTTTCTTGTAGACAAGTTGGAATTTTATCCTGACTGTCTCTGTTCTGCTTGTCTGCTGTTATCATCATATATGTACAAAATACATAGATGCATGCATACTACTTTTATATAACTAACGTCAAACTGGGTACCTGTACCTCATGCTATACCATATGATATGAGCATTCTCATACAATATGTACATCTGTATTTTAGTTATCCTTTTCTCCTTTTCCTCCCTCTTCTCTCAACTCTTCTGTCATTTCCTATATATTCCTAATTGTCCATCTACCCGGCGCCTTGGACTGTTTCTGTATTTCTATTCTGTGCTTTTACCTTGTACATTGTACATATATAAAATAAATAGGAATGATGTTCCCTCCAGTAGAAGATATATGAGTGAGGATGTGCACCTATCAATACACAAGTTCTATGGTATTCTACAATTATTCGTTCAAGGTTATTAATGCGTTTTGTTAGTGTTGTGAGGATGAGAACTCGACACTCCCGTCGTCGTCCTGAATTTATTAGTGCGTATTTGCGTAGTTAGGAATAATATGTTATTCTTGTTACATAAATATGAATAAATGCAATAGTATTTTGTTTTGTTCTGGATAAGTGTTTGCAATTTGTAAGTATAAATATAATGAATCAGAATAAGACTTGACTTGTAAGCGAATTATTTTATTTGTACGTAAGTGTACGTAATGCAAGCTAAATTAAGTATCCTTATAGCTCTAATGCTAATATTTGTCTTAATGTTATGGATGTATGAGTAATAGTGCACATGATCATGATATGCCTTATGTAAGTGGGTATAGTTACAGTTACAGCCAGGCCGGGCCTGAGTTTCGATAAACAACGAAGAATCAAATGAAAAATAATGGCTGTAATAAAGACAAAACATTGTCTCATACAATGCTTTACTACATAATTTTATTACCACTCAAGTTCACCAATGAAAATACATTAAGTTACCTAACATTTACATAACATAAGTTCATGTTCATCGTTCATGTCACTAGACTCTAGACAGACCAAACGCAGACAAAACGCGTAATAAGAAACTTAACTACTGCTATACTACATCAATAATAATATTTTGAATGAGTTTTTGAAACATTTAAAAAGCTTACGCAGCTATTACGTATCCTTATCTACTAAATGCTACTATATACACTTACTAGTATTTTGTCGCGTAAGAAAAATTATTGGCGCTATGCGGCGATAGACGTAAGATCGTAGTTCGTGCTGATTCATGCCAATCGTCAGCTTGGATTTTATTGCCAGTTTTATTTTCTTCTGAAGACTTGTCGTCAATACATATGCTAATTATTTGTATCATTGTGTTCAAGCGATAATGAATGGTAATGATAATGTTTTCGGATTTTTTGCTGACTAGTATTTTTTGCTGATATTATAGAATGTAGTATGTATTACTTAGCTCATCTGCTAATTACCGTGATATAAGCTGGTAGCTACAATATAAATTAATATGATGAAATGGTAGCTATATGACAGTTTAGAAAATAAAAGCTTTGAATTCATCTCCAATAAACTTCCTTCCGGTTCTGTGGATAATTGTAAGCTCTGTCCATGGTTATTGAAGAAAAGAATTGACTAACAAACATTTGAGTCACATTCTTCCTTTAGGTTTACACGATCTTCGTGCGTTACTGTTTAACAAGAAGCCATTTAGAAACACTAAAAAATAGTCATGCCTGGGTATACCTATGTAATTTAGGTAGAATATATCCATATGTTTGTGAAGTAATCTATAGTAATATTATTTCCTTTGAATTTTGTATCGGTCATAGTCAAATCTTTTAAGTATTACTCTTACACTAGTGAAAAGAAAACTCAGTCAGTCAGCGCAATCTTCTTAAGTTGGCCAACTCAAGGTTGCCACCGCCAGCCACTGTTTGTCTTTGTGTCAAATGGACAAAACTCGTCTTATTTCTTAAGTTGAGCATTCCAACAAGATCAGCATCGTGAAATATTGTCTTCGCCAACACATTAGTTAAGCTAAGCTATTTCGTACAAAACAATTTTATAGCGTAGCCGTCTAGCCTGGCCTGGAACTAAATGTACCTAGCATTTCTTATTGCAAAGCATTAAATTATGTATCCATAACTATCCGAATCCTGTTCTGGTAAACAAGAATGTAAGACAAAAGGATATTGTTTAGCTTTCAAAATTTAAAACTGAAAACTATTATCTTACTGATACATACGCTTCACAAATAATTCGAAATGTACAGTAATCTGCATGTATAGCGTACTTTACACCCTTAATCTGGTGGATACTTAAAAAGCAAAGAAATTCACTAACGAAAGTGAATTTTAGAGTTTTATGTGTGAGAACTACTAAAGCAACAGGTGGCATGTTTCTTTCCTGGACCACGTTGAATGATAAAACACATATTATTAGGAGTCTTATATTTCATTGGGCGATTTAATTAGATCGTCTTCTTTTCGTTCGTAATATTAGGTAGCACAATTATAAGCATTCTTTATTAATTGATCTCCCCATAAATGGAAGAAATTAGGAAATTGAATTTTTCTTCACTCAATAGGTAACGATGCGTAGGAATATTTGGTTACCTTGAATGAGGTTTTCAATTTTAGATTTGTTTATGCTGTGTAAGCTAAATTGTCGTGAGAAAAAACTGATTAATAAGATTCCTATACTAATACTTATGTACGTATATACTAAATGGACATTTTTAATAGATACTTAATAGTTACATAGATATAATGTATAAACTGTAACAGTGTTGCTAGTATCTCACTTATTATTCTCGTTTGTTGCTAAGAATATACATAGTTTAAGTATTTGTATGTAAGGAACTAGGATACTATATGTTATCTGTTTTACATATAGTAGTATTTCATGTAACATCGCAATTCTAAATCTTTAAGGTACCTAAATGTTTTCGTGTTCCTTCTTGCGATTGCTTTATAATCTATGTACCACTATACAATACGGTACACAAATAGAGACAAATCATGTAAGCCTTACGACTACGTTACCTTGAAATTTTGCAACTGCATCGAATGTCTTTTTGACATTGTGAATCGTGAATAGATGAGTGAGTTTTGAATAGACTGGATTTGCAATCTCTCGTATGTTTTGTTATTCACTGAATGTACACTTAACGATTACTTTGAAAATAGAAATTCAATAGAAGGAAATACCACCCCAGAAATGGAAATTGAAATTATAAAGAAGGGAATAACTAAATTAAACTCTTACTAATTCTCAATGCGTATACTTGGTACATGAAGCATCGTATTAATACAGATATGTAGGGTATGGTATTTCTAACTAGATTTTTAAAGAAAATATATTTCACTAACTTAAAAACATTTACGTAATCAAGCGTAATTTAATTACTTTCCGCAAAATATGTATTAAATTAAATGCTGGTAGCTTGACTTGAAATACATGTTTATATCTAAATGGTTACGATGAGATTAAATAGGTCGGAAATCTGAACGATTGTGCAGTTTACTTGTAAAATGTGAAGTCTAAAACTTAATTGCAGAAATGTTGAGTTGATGTAATCGTAATCCTATTGATTGAAGGTATGGGTGCGTAGTTATTTAAGCATGTATCCGATTGGAAATGGATGAACTAGGCATTGCATTATCGAGTAGCTTTTAGTTATTATATAACCTTTATTGATAATCTATTGTGAACTGCGAACACCTATAGTAAATCTGTTATAAGCACGTTAGTAGATCCTCTTTGGATGCGATGAGCTGATTCTGTCTCTCTTCTTATTTCTCTTTCCATTGCATTGCATTCTGTCTGTGTCTGGGATCTAATCTGAATCTGTCCATAACTGAAGTGAACTGGGTTTTATCTATGGAACAAAATTAAATAAAGCATAAACCATCGCATGCAAGTTACTATTTATATAATGTATCTGACTCAGAGAAGATATTGTGTATAGAATAGGATAAGAGTAAGTAGAATACAATAGTCTAAAGATGTAAAGGATTTAGCTTAGAGATTTAAATTCGGGTTTGGCAAGCAGACACTAAAATAGATTCAATTGAATTCAACATTCAACTTCATTCGATACGATGTACCAGTAACTAAAGTTGTATTTGGATTGGAAGACAAGGACAAGGCAAAATAGTAACTATAGTACTACTTATATAAGTATCACATCACGGGACATAATAGTAATGGTATGGTGACTGCTACATAAATGTGCTGCTTTTCAGTTACGTTTGCCTTAGTTACGTATCCTGTAGGCAGTAGGCAGTAGGTAACTTTAAGTTAAAGTTAAGTCAAGGGAATTGAATCGAATCGAATCAAAAGGAGCATGATGTGCACTGTATACCTATGTAGGTATCGTGTTCTGTACACAATGTAATTTTATCTTCGATTGTGGGTTGGAAAGACTCAAAGGTATGTAAAGGCAAACTAACTTATCTAAACTGAAGCAACAATGTATAGCCAAGCCAAGCCACGACATAAAGGTAAACACCATCAGAAAATGAAAATGAAAGGAAAAATGGATTTTGAATGCATACCTATAGCTATGGTACGTACGTAAGTAGGAACTAAGTACACATACGGATACGTAATGTATACAATAGGTATGGTATGGGTGGGATATGTGTATGTAGGATGTTCAGTGAGTTGAGTAGAATATCTTTTAAAATTGAACGTTAAATTCAATTGAATTCAATGTCGAGGGAAAGATGTTAATGTTAAGTAAGAGTAGCTGCCGTATATAGAAATGAAATGATGAATGGTGGTTATTAAGAGCTTCTGTCCTGTCCTATGTCCTGTCCTGCTCTGTACATTCTTTTCCTTTTCGATTCCTGTATTTAATATAATATAAAAGTATAACATCATATAATTTAGTTACCATAATGAAGGTAAGGTGTATAGTATCCTTATTATATATCTTATAAATACAATGGAATATTATATTCGTAGCCTTGTCTCGATTTGAAGGTGAAATAAATCAGCATTTGTCCACCAGTCATGTCAAGCGAAGCGAAGCCAAAGCCTAATGCTATTTACTAAAGCAATCCAATGAGCTATGCAAAAATTATGGATGATGATGGTACACAATCATAATCATAATCATCCTAAGAGTTTAGTTTTGCTAAACTTGGTCGTCTGTCCCATACTGTCTTGTCTAATAAGTAGTAGGTGCACATAAATGATAAATAAATGATGTAAGTAATTCACCATAGAGGCTTTTCATGATCATTATCATCACATCGCATCTCTACATAAAGGAATTGACGATACCAGAAAAGAAATGACGTGAATTAATATGTACTAAGACTTGTCAGTAGATTTCAACTCACTCTCCTCATCCTCATCCTCCATGCCAATAAAAGACAATGAGGGCTAATGCAAATACTAATAATAGCAAAGCAATAAGCAAAAGTAATGATAATGACACGCCATCACAGAGATGATGATCATGAGTAATGATAACAATATTAAAAGCAGAGATGTAAATATATTTATAAATATATGAAGTAGTTGTACTGGAAGTTTATTTTTGCGTGTAGGAGAACCTATGAATTGTATAATATAGTTGTTATTGTACTATATGAATGCATTGTAAAGATAATTGAGTGGTTTTATTTTTGTAACCAAATGAGTTGTTTATTTTATTGTGAAGAGATTTACGCGACAAGACTCGGCTGATAATATTTGCTAACACAATATGCAATAAACATTAGCAAACTACTACTACTACGCTGTCTGTCTGTCTCTGTTCCGTAGTAAATGTAGATGATCTTCCCAACAGCCGCCTTGAATGAATTATTATGCAAATGTGCAATTGATAGAATACTGAGATTTACATACTGCATAAAATGTAGGGAACTAGGTATCCAACAATAAGTTGACTTTTGTTTTGTTTTTGCCTGAATTGAATTACGTGTTTGTGAAATAATATTTCTACCTAAGTCTATCTAGATTCTATTGCGAATGCGAAGGTTCTTATTCTTTTTGTGCGGAATACATAATATTGTTTTGCAAAATGCGTATTCTAGAATGGGCTGAATAAGAATTAGCATTTGTTTGATCTGGATTGGAATATATAAAATGTTGACAAAGTTTTCCTCTATCCTGTGTGTGTTTTTTACTTACGCTGATACGATTAGGATGCGATATGAGGATTATAAATATTAAACACTATTCAGTTCCACGTACAAATATTCTCAGCTAAGATAGGTAAGTGTCTATGCCGGCTCAACCACATGGAAAATAAATGGGATGTATGTGATTGTCACTTTGTCTCCCGTCGCGTCAGTGACTTACCTGTGCAAACTTTATACAATAATGTAATTTAATTCATTGTCATTCGCATAATATAAAGGAATCATAATAATAGCAAATACTGTAGACATGTAAAGATATATTACGTATGTATTTATGGGTAAAGATTTGCGGTAGGTAGAGAGATATGCGAGGCCTCGGTTAGTATGCATTTCTGATTTTGATTCTTTATTCCCAGAATTTTTATGGATATCAATACAACTCGTGACAATAACAACATTAGATTGCATTGTTTCAATTTTGATCTATTTAAAATAAATAGCATCTTTGATTTATACACTTTTATGCTAGGTACTAGAAGTATATACTGACGAAGGTACGGACACGATGGCCTTAGTTACCCATGCAAAATATTTTTTGATTTTTTTGTCTTCATTTTGATAGTCTTT
>JAQFYC010003038.1:0-22469 GCA_034694165.1 Tomocerus mixtus | reverse complement strand
GCCCAATGATTTGAATCACATACATTTGAAGTTATAGACAATTTTCCAGGTACTAGGATATTTCTCCGATGTTTTATATTTGTTGTAAATCTCTGCGAGACACCAGCCTGCTCAAATATTAGCTGCAAACAAGAAATCTTACATTTTAGTTTGTATTCAACACATACTTAATACTTACATTTGGGGTAAATAACTCAGATAAATTTGCATGAAATGTGTTATTCTACAATTATGATCATGGCGCATCAACAATAAGTAAATGCTAGAGTTTACAATCTTTACAAACCTCTGTTTTGTTATCTTCGTCAATTCCCAAATCCGTGTAACATTCACTATTTTCCATTGTGACTTCTTGCAGTACATGCGCTTTTTAATATTTCCTTTCGACAATACTCACTGTATCTGTAGTCTGTCACTGCTGTGGTGTATTGTAGATGATGAGCTGTAAATAAATTATAAATGAACCCCTTGAGTACCAAATTACCAAGAATTTTATACTTTACTAAACTAGAACTTTCTAATCTGGCTAAACAAAATTACGCATTTTACAAATTATAAATTATGTTACCTTAATGATATGTATAAGCTCACGCTACAATTTACAAATGTGCAAGACAGTATGAATTTGTGAAGTTCTCGCGATATTTCAGCATAGCATTTTTCCAATTCCAAATCTCTTATAGAAGTCACGTCAAAACAGTAGCTTTTCAACTTCAATTTTGTTTCGAGAATGATAATTTTCCTGGACAAATCAAATCTGCTTTCTTACGACTCCAAAATCCTCACACTTATATTGATTTATTTATTACCTAGTTAAAATAAGAAAAATTAAATATTAGATCCTGCAACAAACTATCAAAATAAATATTACGACACGACACAACACAGAGATAAGCGAAAGAAGCAGTTTTGCCAAGAACCTACAATTTACTAAATTACCTAAATTATAATAATGTTATTAATTTCGTTGATTTCAAATAAATCTATTATTTGAACAATATCATACGCAACAAAAACCATAAATGATGAAGTTAGAAGTAGATTTTCACTTAGAAATTACAAGAATATCTTCCATAATATAAATGTCACAATCACAACCACAACTACAACAATGAACACACACAAAACAAAAATTTAACAATGGTCTACATAATAATATTCTGTAAGTTTAACAAGAAAGAATAAAGAGAGATTTATTTACCTGTGCAGTTTACTTCGTCTTTTGGTACACTAATAACACCTTTGTTATTAGAGCAAAAGTTTTTTATCTGTATCCGTGTTTATGTGGATTATGTGAAATATACTATTATTTTTAACTTTGTCCGCTTATCTGGGTTTACTTTATGACTTATGTTATGATACGTAGAATAGTGAATATAAGTCTAATATGCATATATAGTACTTAATGTGTATATTATATTAAGTAAATACATACGTACGTACATACAAGTAGTAGGTAGGTAGGTAGTTTGTGTACGTCGTCATATGATAAGAAACAAGTATGTGTGTATTCCTATGCATGTATTGTATTTTGTTACTTAAAATTGGAATTGCAGGAAGCAGTCTTATGCTTTAGGTATGGCTATGATTCACTATCACGCAAGAGTTACTCAACCAAATGTATAAGCTATTGCAAACTTCATTACTACAACACTTCCCTTACGTACTTACGTAGTACATAGTGCATATTATAATATTAATATTATTACATAAGATCATATACGCTTCGTTAACCCTTTATATAAACATATGCAAATAAATGGCACGAGATATAGTACAGACGTATTAACTACATGCATTGTCAAGCACACAGATTTCATCCTTGATTCTGCACTTTTGTTTAAATGTTTCTTTCAAGTCTCGTTCTAGACCGGGCCGGGACTTTTCTAGGATGATGATGCAAAAGGCTTGTAACTTTCTACAGCCGGGTAAAACCGGGGAAACGTTGCGTTGCGCTGTGCTGTATTTTTGCGTTACTTGCAAACAAAACCGAAAAAGTGGTTTATGAACATGGAGACTTTTTTATATAAAACATAATAATGCGTGTTTATGATTCCGATTTCTACAAAGGGGTCACAATTTTTATTGTACATATATTTTATAGCATTGCTAAGTTATACGTACATATTTAATTTATTTAATGCATGTGTAGAGTAATAACGTATGAAAATCAATTGCATGAATGAGCATGGAAAAATTTTTAGTTCAAAAAATCCAATTCTGTATATATCATTACATAAAACTTTGTCCGAGCACTAATAATAGTCCAAAGTACGTACTATAGATGCACACAGAAAAATTAGATGCATTTTCATTTGGTATGGAATAGTTCAGTAGGGATTATTAATTAATTATACCATAATAAGTATGTATATAGGAGACCGAAACAAAATAATAATGTACACAGGTAGGCATACACAAAGACCGAATTCCCTTATACACAAGGAAAGCTCCCTATTTAAGGGACAAATTTTTCCGGACCCTCAAATTCCCTTTTATACGAGGTTTCCAATGTACATAAGCACATATATGAAGTACATATATTCCACTGTACACGCAAGCGATAATCCTTTGTTTATCTGACCCTGTTAGCTGACAAATCGTAAACATTTACACAACCCCGACGATGACAGATAATAGGAGGATTATAGGTAGGATGCAAATATGCTCTACTCCTGCTAATTAATGTAGAAATCTTTAATCCAACGAAAATGTACTCAGATGACTCATATGAACTAACTATCATCCCCAGTGTTTGCAGATGAACAGCATTCGCCAAATCATGGCGTGTATGGATAGACATAGACAGTTATAACATTTTAATGATCTGTCCGTCCAGGTCAGTGTATTATCACGCAGAATAAAATGTGCTAAAACTCAGAGAGTCAGTCATGTTCCCGGCCTTCCCGGTGAGAGCAAGAATACATAGTATGCATACATAGTAGAGTAACACTGTTGCATAATTATTGAGACTGCAAGGACTGGGCTGACTGGCTATGAAGGTAGAACAAGGCTAATGTTACAAAGCTGTGTGAACATTCTTTGAAAATAGTATGTACCTAACTATTAGTTAATATCCCTATGCAGCAGATGTGCTACTTATTAGATAACATTAGCTTAGCAATTGGTAAAATTGTTAATTATTTAGAATCATGTAAATAAAGATATTGTAAATGTCAACCAGAATGAAACCCAATCGAACTTTCTCTACCTTTCACCATTTATTGTTGGCAATGAAGTTGAGTAAAATTCTTTACATTCTACGTTTCGTAGTACAGTGGCTCAAGAAAAATATAGAGATAAAATGAAAATATTAGTGAAAGTTTTAAACTACTTTTTTATGTAATTATGTTTGATCAATCTATATGGCGGAAAACGGTCAAGGTAATTTGACTTTGGCCGGATTTTGACCAAAACGAATTAAAAGTTTATTATTTGACTTACTTAATTTCTAGAACTCCCGAATTCGTATTGTATATATTCTCTTGTACGTACTTTAGCATGCTCGCCTGATTACATCCACAAATATCTACTTAAAGAGACACAAACCCACGCATCTCTTACCATTCTTGAATTTAGCCTTGCCTTAAAATTGTGTGACCCGTGCCATGCGATGTAAACAGTTTAATTATTTGATATTTGCATAAAGAACTAACCTGACCTAAATCTGTCATAGTCATGGATTCTAATTGCAGTCTGCGGTAAGAACAGTTTATGGTCTTCCTACTGGAACACTTTACTTGCATTTGGTCATTAGGTCAGTGAAGCCAATGAAAAGTAGACCTACGAAAAGTTTAATGTGAAAAGTTAGACGTTTAAGTTTTTTTACAAAGTGTACTTGCGAAAAAATGTTATTTCTATTTTACAGAAAATAGTTTTATCTTAATTTCGTAGGTATTACTGTACCGAACTGCTTTTTCGAATTACTTAATTCCGCTTAAATACCCACCCTATTTGCGATTTAGTGCTAAATGGTGCTGGGAGCTAGTGTTAGCTATCCCGGAGGTACCACTCCTTTACACAATTTAGCATATCCAGCCAAATATAATTTCAGTGGTGGCAATTGGAATCCGTTTCCAATTAGGACCACTACGACAACCATGGCACCCAAAACAACTCCAGCCTCTGAAGAAACCTCTGAAGAATTTTCTTGGGATGATGCAACATGGATTCTTCTTTGTTCATTTGCTATATTTAATATGCAAACTGGTTTGTTCGCTTTTATACACTTTTCACTACTAGATCTTTCACTGAATACTACGAAATTCATAGTATTCAGTGTCTCACCTAATAACCTAGCCAAAAAACTATATTTTATCTTGCGTAATTTTTTAGGCTTTGGTCTGTTGGAGGTTGGTATTGTTTCCCCAAAGAATGAAGTCAACATCCTGATGAAAAACGTGGTTGATATTATCTTGGGAGGATTTTCATATTGGATATTCGGCTACAGTATATCGTTTGGAACAGATCCAGGGTCTAACCCTTTTAATGGGGTTGGACTTTATGCAGTCAATGCTAATTTGGAAGATATGGGAGAAGTTTTCACATCATTTGTGTTTCAACTATCTTTTGCAACGACAGGTTAGTTTGTCCATTGATACATTTGCATAGAAAAACTGATCACTTATAGTATGCTAGTAGTATTATGCCACATTTATTTATGCTACTATTTGTCTGAATTTTATATGAGTGTACATTCCATTAGTTCTATGAATCGTATTACGTAATTATATGTATTTAAGTGGCTCATTTCATTATAAGTTTGTATTTCTTTTAAATTAACAGCTACTACGATAGTTTCTGGAGCTGTGGCCGAAAGGTAGGAATAAATACGAGTACATAACACGTTTAAGTACTTCACACATTCTATGGTATATAGTACTTTTATAGAAGCTGAGACAGAAATAACAGCAATTGTGAAAGTTTTATATTAAGGTTATGTGTTAAAAGAGAAAGCAAATTATTCCATATTGACATTACGTTAGTAAGTTATACGAATCATTTAACATAGTCATTAATAATCTCTTCTCAATTAATGTTTTTCCTTTAGATGCAACTTTGGAGCATACTGCCTTTTCTCTTTATTGAACACGGTGACTTATGTATTTCCAGCTCGATGGATATGGGTAAGGGAAAGCCGCACTAATTTTCAAGCTCTGTCAGTGCATGTATAATTTTCTATGGATTAAACTTCATTAAGTCTCTACTCTCTAATTAAGAGTTTGTACAAAAAATTCTGCTGTACCAGTATTTCAAATTTTACTCTGTACATTTTAACTTAGCAAGATTGTAATGTAGCATAGTTTTCTAAATATAGAGAGTGTAATGTACGTAGAAGCAAATTATCAGACTACTTATGTTATGAATTAAGTTAGGTTTAGTCTAAAACTTTTATCTATATTCTTTTCAGGGTCCAGGGGGATTCCTAAGCGACATGGGTGTCATTGATATAGCTGGGTCGGGAGCTGTGCATCTCCTAGGGGCTGCATCTGGTTTGTTAATATATTTTTGTCCTATGTAATACTATTTATGGATACCTTGTTAACTTTTTCAATTGTGTTACTAAAAGCATTTGTGGCATCTTGGATGCTGGGACCCCGTACCGGACGATATGACAAAGGAATTGACCCTCTTCCACTAGGAAATCCCAACAGTTGTCTTTACGGTTTGTTTAACCTTTGGTGGGGATGGTTAGCATTTAATGCTGGAAGGTACATAGTTTTTCACCTCCATTTCCTACATTTATCACCTGTATATACAGTAGGCAAAGAAAATATAGAACCATTAGAAAAGGCCGTAGAATTTTCACTTTGTAATATATTAATTTTACATTTTTTTGACTATCAGTGTCAGTATTTTTGATATTTTATCATTGTAACTTTGTGATAATTTTAAATCGTGTTCATTTGCGTTGAAATGTTTCATTTCCTAACGCTTCTGTAATTTATATTTCAGTACTTTTGGCGTTACCGGCGAAAAGTGGAAGTTTGCTGCTAGATCGGCTGCTACAACTTTGGTAGCTTCAATTGGAGGCGGAATTGTTGGGATTCTGTATGGCTTTTTTCGTTCAAGAACATTGTTGGTTCTGGATATTGTGAACACTGTTTTAGGATCACTTGTTGGTATAACTGCCAGTTGCGCCGTGGTTACAACTTGGGAAGCTTTTGCCATTGGAGTAATTGCTGCCATCATTGTCGTTTTAACTTCGTCATTCGCCGATCGTTTAAGAATCGATGACGCTGTGAGTAATTAAAATATTTAATTCATTAATCTTTAGTTTTCAATTGAATTCCGGCAATTATAAACTAAGTACAGTGAGTACTAGATATTAGAAGAATGTAGGTGATGTACTTTCACCCAGTACTTTCACCATTCTCAATAAATCTGGCTAATATCAACTATGGTATTACCAACGAGTATGACAAAATGTCAGCATCTCAGTTCTTTCGTTTTAGAATAATCACTGACATACGAATAATTTAATCAAGAATTCTCGTTTGGTATTAAATAAATATTAAACAATACATACACTGAACTGAACGAAAGTCCAAGGTACTAGTTGCATTATACAGTGTGACAGCAAAAATTTCATTAACTGCTAATAATTCACTATGCCTTTATTATTTCGAATCTTGTCTTCAAAGAATGAGGGATAAATTAAAAACTGATAATAATATAATATTCCAGGTTGGAGCAACGGCAGTACACGGTAATAATAATTATAGAATATTTGCTTTTATTTTCTATTTACTAACCTAACAAATACTGTATTCAAATATTCTATATTCAAATTATCTTCAATGTGCACATTTATTTGCCTAAATAGTCTTGTAATTCATATTTATATGAAAGGGTTCGGAGGAATTTGGGGAATGCTGGCTGTTGGCTTGTTCACATCGGACGATGATGAAGCAGGATTTGTCAAAGGCTATGTTGGACTTTTTCATGGTGAGACTTACTTCTTTAGCAATGCAGAGCCTTTAAACAGTCGTAATATTTGTATTTGCAAAATTATATGTGGTGAAAGTAAGAGAAAGTTACGAGTAAGTATCTACTATATTCTTTAACAGGGGGTTCAGCTTACTTGTTAGGAGTCCAAGCCCTAGCGTGTCTGTGCATCATCGTTTGGTCGGTTGCAACAACTTTTATTATCTTTTTTGTAAGTTCCATAGCTAAGTAAATATCCAATATCCTTCCGTACTTAATGATTAAACTACTTACTACCTATATGTAGACTAATATTTAGTTATTGTCGTTCTAAGAATACTCTATTAATGAATTGTAGATTATAAGAATATTTATACACATTCGAATGGAAGAACATGAGCAAATTATTGGAGCAGATTTTATGGAGCATCACGTTCGCAGACGTAATGCTGGAGTGACACCGGCGGTTTCATTGTATGCTTCTCGTGCAGATGTGCGAAAAGCCAAAACGAAAGCACAATACTATGGAGCTACTAATCAGAGTAAAATTTTATCTAATAAATTGTGAATTTATTACCCTTATTTATTATTATAACGTAGGGCATTGTTGTATATAGGGAACCTACGTTGTGTAATACTCCTCAATAACTTTTCCTTTTACATACAGTTTAATAGTAATACAGTAATATAATTTGCACACTTTTTAATAGTAATATAATTTGTCTTTTCTTAGGACACGACGCTTTTATAGCAGCCTTAAAGGAGTTTCGTCACGGTCCTGTAGATAAAAACTTAAAGAAGGAGAGAGGAGTTAAAGCTCAAATTGCTGCATTTTACATGAACTGGAGAAAATCTATAAGGCAAAGTGGGAAAATATCTGCTAAACTAAACAATAATGAGTCTATGAGGATAATTTCCCAAAGTACAACCAGTTTAGAGGTTCCTATGTATGTGCAACAGAATCAAAATATGTGGAATTACCCACCACCACCACCACAAATGAGCCATAATGAGTACCATGAGTTTTATAATAAACATTCACATAACATCGGTGCAATGAATTATGTCCCACCAAATTATCGCGAAGATGAGAAGTTTTATCCCTACAGAATATACACAGCGAGAACTAAATACGATTGTAGTAATAAAAAGTACAAATTATCGGATTAGTGAATCCTTAAAGAAAATATCATGATAATGCGAAACAGGATCGTTAAAATGGAACTATAATTCTTGCGAATGCTTTCCTATCTACACCTTACTGCCATTTATCTGTCTACTAACATGTATACCATACATAATGAGCATAAACCTATTACAGTATTCTATAAACCCAAAAATATATGTCATTCTTATTATAAATTATGACCAAAGAGCACCAGACAGTCAATAATTTTCTATTCTTTTGGTGAAAAAGTTCATTTAATCATTACAAAAATAGTGAGTACACTAATTACAAATATTATATAGCATAAGTAATAATACGTAAACATATTAAAAAAGTTTAAAGCTTTATGTATTTAACCACAGACGGTACGAGCATATATGCATAGGGATAAACGGAACGACAAGTATTTATAGGTTAGGTTACCAATAACAAGATCTGGTGTTACGGTTTTGTGACCTACGGCCCCGTCTGCTCATTGTGCTATCCCATGCAACATTAGGACCGTTTCCTGAACCTCTGGAGCCGACATTAAACCGACCTCTGTTCACACCACTGGCATAAGTCCACGGTGCCCACAACCTGCCTTCCCTGAATTAAAAACATTGAAATGGTTCTTAATGGAGTGAAAAAATATTATAGTAATTAAAGGATGTACAAAATTAATTGTTGGGATAAGTGAAAACAATGAAAAAAATGTCACCTTGGGTTGATTTCCGATGGTCGAGAGACTTCTAAAAGATTTCTTTCGTCTTCCACAACGGGTGGAACAGGAGAGCCTTGGACTGAACCTGCTGCAGCAATAGCTGCAAAGATGAATGTTCCAAAAATCTAGAAAAGGATTCCAAAGTTTAAATATACTTACAATTGGCAGAATTACTACGTACCATCGTTAGTATAGTTTACGAGAAACTCACTAACGTAACGAAATATTTAACATTGTGCTTGTTTAATAAAATGTATAACGAACCAGTTGTACGTGCATGTTAATTGTTTTTCCAGGTGTATGTGTAACAAAGTTTGAAGATTTTTTGCTTTTGTTTGCAATGTTTTAGCTATAACTCAAGATGTACTGTAAAGTTGAGAATGTTGTAGAGAGCTGTGTGGGAAGCTTTTTATACTATTCCGAAAGTGGACAGAAAGTCTTTAATTTTCAACACTTAAAAAGTGTGCCGATGATCGAGTTGTTCTACATTTTTGTACTAATTACCAGATTTTTCCATTCATAGTCATCATTTAGTACATTCCATACAAACGATTTAATTTGACCTTCTGTGTTCTCCAGCATTAGTTCACAATGATTCTAACTATAGTTTACGTTGACCTGACATAAATTTTTCAAGATAACAAAGTAGCACAAGTTCAATCATCTTTAAACTCAATTACTTACACAGGTACCTATGTGACCAATTGTATCTCTGTGCCATACTAAATAATACGCATCTCCGCAACTTATAAATGAGTGTACATTACTTTATTGTTGTACCATTATTTCCTTAAATATACCAGATAAGATTAGTGGTCACTGGGCTGGCCAAGCTCGTGATTTAGTTGAATCATTCTTGTCATTAGCAATTCGTTTGGGCAGCAAAATATTTACGTTTCTTTCAACATCAAAACAAAGTTAATTGATTCATTGCTAACTTAAACACAGATAAGCATTAAGCATATCCGGCAAAGCTTCTCCAGAATCCGTATTTGAAGTACCGAATTCAGATTTACTTATCTTGCGCTACTAATTATAAGGATTTACTGGTAATTAAATGCTTCCCTGGAAAAAAGATTGATTTTTAATGGTATCTTTGCACTTTTGCTATTTGTATGCTAACTGGCAATACAATATGCAAAAATTATATCTCTCTTCTTATACTCATATCTGTATTATTTGTAGGTACGAATTAAAGTCCGGCTCTACCCCAAGTAAATACATGCGTTTTCCTACTCCACCAGATCAAAGGCAACTCGATTATTAAACTACGACCAATCCGAATGAATGAGCCACCTAAATTGAGCTTAGTTATCACGGAGCATAACATGATTTCGTTTTGTGAATTTCGATCTACAATTTGTCGAAACGATATTTTTATTTTGAAACTCAGAAATATTTTTGAGGGAAAACTTTGAAATTTTTTCCCAACTCAATTAGAAGTTAATTTGAAAACAGAAGAATCATCATCTGAAAAAAATTCGACTTTTTTTGAGTTAGGCCTGTGTTCCTGATTTGTGAAAAGTTAACCATTAGTTACTTGTACGAAACTGTTCTGCAATGACATAAATATGGTTGAAGAATATAATTTAATATTCGAAATGAAAAATGCTTTGGTCCTTGCTTTTCTCGTCTTAAACCTTAAATCCCAATTACATGATATGTGCATAAATAAATTAATAAATTACTTATTGTTGTCATCATGCATGAACTTTTTAGTATCTCGTTGATAAAATGCACAAAAGGTCATTAAGAAATAAGAATATCATCTCATGCGTCATTCTAAAGTACGAAGATTTTAAAAAACACATTATAAAAACAAATTAAAATAAAAGTTGTAATAAATTAGTTTGTATGACGCACTTGCAGCATATAGCGATTATTTCCTTCCAAAATGTTACATTAACATTACAACACTAATATAAACCAGAAAGAAACTGCAATACTCCGTAATCAACATAATAATTTGTCCTTTGCTTACCACTAGACAAACAGTATTTATCTTATTTAAATTAGTTTTGTGTACCAAACCACAATATACCCAACAAAAGGATATAACTGTATAAAACTGCAAGTCGCTCATTCATTGTAATTTAACAGCGCTAATGACTTCTTTATGACTTATTTATTGCAGCCGACAAAATCATTAAGTAAAGAACTGGAGCAATTTTTCATTAGCTTTACATAGCTTTATAGGATATTCAGATTTCTTTGTCTACGTTGGCAAATTCAGATATTCTCCGGTATATGGCGGTGGTGTATCTTTTTTGGAGGAGTGGGATTCAAGCTTAAAATCTCTCTCAACTCAAACTCAACTAAAAGGCAAGCTAAGCTTAACTTTTTGCGTTGCACACATTTGCTGCACTTACCTCAGTTTAGTTTAAAGTTTCTTGTTCACATATATAATACGCTCGACTCTACATAAATTCGACTTCAAGTTACCTAAAGCATATAAGCAGAAGCACATGGCTTTATATAAGTATTTGTCCATTTACATTTACATTCTCATATTTCTATGCGCCAAAATAGTTTAGGTTGCGCTTTTTACTTGTAACAATTGTAAAGCTTTGCATTTATAAATACATAGATAGAATAAAAATTGTTGTCTACAATTTGTCATAAAATGACCAATTTTTATTTGTGTATAAAAACATATCTAAAATAAGTTTGTGCTTGCTTGGCTTATGATTTTAAGGTTTTTTACTAAATATTATTACCTGTAAAGCGCATGTAATTAGCTCCTTTGTAAAGGAAGTTAATTAAAATGTATTTTAGAATGTATGCTTTCTGGGAAAAATATTTTTAGTCTAGTTTACTTAAAAATTAACTAAAAAAGAGGCTACTAAAGAAAGGATATTATTATTATCCTCTTAAGTGTAGGATTAGTTTAAGAATAGTATATTTTATGTAGTATAAAGAGTATTTTGTTTGGACACCCTGGATAAGTAAAGGAGTGCTGCAGTTAAGTTGCAGGACAGAAAAAGAGATAGGGGGAGACGAGGGAAAATGTTTGCTATGCTTTGTAATAATCTTTGTGTATAATATAAGGCAAAAGCTATAGAGGCAGAGCAAGCGGCGGGCTTCTCTGTTATACTCTCTTGTGTGACTTAAAAACTGAATGCATTGCACTATGTAAGTGGTATAAGCAAGCTTTAAGGCAAGAGCAAGTTCCATGCATTTAGATAGAAAATCTAGCAGCGTGTTCCGTGAATTCGTGCGCTTTAGCTTTGGGTTTTGTTGGTTCTCTCGTCGGACAGTTCTGAGAGTGAGTTGAGTTCACTACAGTTTTGCACGTCGAAGGTGTAGGTTGTTCGCGTGTGTCATCCATTCAGGAGTTGGAATTGGTTGTCGTACAATCCAGTGTGCTTGACTTTTATTATTATACAATATAATACACTTACTTACGTAACGTAACAAATAAAACACAGATCAATATTCATATTATTATTATTCTTACCTACATAATTATTATTATTGTCCATATATAAGTATTTCCAGAGAATTTTAACATTTCAACAAAACTTGAAACGAGAATATTTATTAGTTCACTCACTTAACTTCACGGTTCATATATACACAGTTCATGTTTCTCAACTTTGCCAGGCCACAAATAAACCGGCAGGAAAGGAAACGAATAACATAACAAGCAAAATCAATCGGTTTTATTGCAATTTTACCGAAGAAAAGTTTTTGGGGAGGTAATCAGTAAAACTGACATTAACATTTATTTGAACGTGAATAGTGAGAATTCTGTGATGCCTGCTAGTCTATTTGGAGATATGGACCATCATCATCATTCGGCTCACACTGGAGGAAGTGTCGGACTTGAAGACCAACGGGCACTGCAGTTGGCTCTGGAATTGTCCATGCTTGGACTTGCGGCTAATGAGCCCATGAACTCTGGAATGAACCCTTCGGACAATGGTGGTCAAAATGAATCGCCATTCTTCACTTCAGCCGACGACATCCGCAATTTGCTCCCAAAAAAGAGCCAAAACATGACTGAGTGTGTTCCAGTACCAAGTTCAGAGCATGTCGCTGAAATCGTTGGACGTCAAGGTTAGCAAATATCCAGTTCTCATCTTAATTAAGTTTTTTAAGTTAAGTTGTAAGTTAAAACAGTTAAGTTGGTTACGCATTATCTGATTTCGCTGTACAATATCATGTATTCAGTATTCAGCAGCCTCAAACGATTTTGAGTTTGAAATTACTCCTTCATCCTTGTAATATAATATAGGGGATGACATTAGCTTAGTGAAAAAATCAAGCTTAGTGGAATGTGAATTTAGTTTAGTATGAATTTTCATGAATTTGTTTAACGTTTCTAATTTTCATGAAGCTTAGCTACAGTTTGATTTGAATGAATCTTCAAAGGAAGTGAAAATGTTCTTGACTTTACTGAACAATTCTGTAGTATTTTCTGTGAACTTTCTATAAGAAAGAAAATGTTGCCTGCTTTTAACAAGCCCTTTCTTTTGGGCTTAGTTTAAGTTTAAGTTGAGTTGTAGTTTGTTCTGGATCAGGATATCCCTTAACCGAAAAGCGAATAGTATTTGAATTTGGGTACACTCCACAGTTTTTCTTTGTTACTCTTGTCGGTTATAATATATTGTTATGCGACTAGCCTAGTCAAGTCATCCCCGACCCTCAAGGTTCGGTTCGGTCGTTCAGTTATGTTCTGTTGTGACGGAAACCCAATGGGAGCAAAAAATAGTGAAGCCTTTTAGTTAGTCTTATACGTTCTGCTACCATTTCAACAGAATCTTACACATATATTATTAGGACCATTGTATTGTATTACTTAGTATTGTTAGCTAGCTTAGTGTCTCGTCTGTCTCAATGTTTTATAATGTTCCTGTTCTGTTTAGTTCAGTTAATACAATATACAAAGTGAAGAAAAAGGTCCTAGAATGGAAAACATCCTTTTAGCTATACTATGTATGTATGTATGCTGGTCCAGCTCCAGTAATTAGTAATATTATATTAATTCCTGACGAGTAAATCTTGGAAACTTATTTTACCAAAAAAAGCATGGTCTCGCAAAACTCTAAAAGTGGAAAACTTTTCATTTAGACTTTTTTGTCTGGGAATTGAGAATATGCAATTGTAGTTGAAAAATTGTGCTAATTCTTTAAATATACAAATTGCAAATGAGACAGGAGAATTCAGACAATTCATTTATTCATTCAAATTCAGAGAATTCCCCTTTTTCACAGAAACTACCTTTACTAATTTTTGTACCGAAAGCAAAATCATATTATATTTTACTGTAAAACAATATTCTTAAGTTCAGTAACACAATTTGTTAGGCAAGTGAGATAAATTGTATATTGGTGTGTGTCAGCATTTGTTTCATCTTTGTAACACATGGCTAAGTTTACATTACATATCTGTCTGAGTTAAAGAGTGAGGATGTTGAGTAAGTGTATGTATTAGTATTATGTAGTTTAACAGTCGGAAGTTTTACTGCCACATACATACGTAATACTATTATTTATCAGTCATGTGCTCAATGTGCTGCATTAAAGTAAAAGTACATCTGCTACGCTAGTGTGGTTGTAAAGCTGCATTTAACTTTAACTACAAAACATACACATAATACAGAGATGCTACTTAAGAGTAAATAAATCGGAAAAGCGAAAGACATATTAGGCAAAGTCAAATTAAGTTAGAAGAACGTCTGCAATTGTGCTTTAATATAATTCTGACTGAACTGAGCGTGGTGTGGGTAGAGTTAGGATTTCATTTCATCTTCATATTATAGAGTATTCTGCATCTATCTCGTCTGTGGTTGTTTTCTGTATATCATATTCTCATCTTTTGGGTCTGGTCTGGCTTTGGCTATAATATTTGACAAGAGCTAAAGGAACGTGTGTAGGATTTTGTAGAATAAATCTCTTGTAATAAAAAATATTTAAAATTGTTATGAAGTTGCACTGTGCATTACAGTATTGTCTGTATGTATAAGTAATGTGCACTGTCTCTAGTTTATCTAGCTATCATAATACATAATACATATCAAGAATAAGAATAAAAGTGAGTTTGAGTTGAGTGAGATGAGAGGATGAGGATAATAACATAATGGGTGTCTTGTCTTGTCTCGAGTCGAGTCCATCTGCATCCTTTACAGCCACATAACATACATAATAATTCGTATTATGCACATAGATAAAGTAAAGTTAAAGTAGGTATATGCACATATCCTCCCAAGAAAACATACCTTCTTAGCCTTCTTTTCTTATGTACCTCATTCTAAGGCACTTATTACAACTATAAGGTATTTATGTAACCACAGAAGTAATGTAGTGTAGGTATATAATATAATATAACCGACTCAGCTTAGCTCGACTAAACTTTGAGTCGAGAACAAAGGATATTTTCCCGTGAATTGTGCTGGGAGAGAGAGAGAGTGATGCGGCAGGAGTTAGGAGTTTCGTCAAGTCCACTATACTAATATAGTTTATATAAAAATACTACTCTATATATGAAGAGATGAGATGTGGATGCGGAGGATGTATGTATGTACATGTACATAGGTAGTCGTATTTAGTTGAGTGAGATGAAAGATGTGGTTTTGTTAACATGCAACACTACAGACATACAAACAACAGAAAAGAACAGAAGAATTCACTAATAGTACATATATACCTTAGCGCATACTTTCATACTATTTGTGTAAGTATAACATTATTATAGCATACAAAATAATATTTAATATAGCAATCCGATATAATTCTAAAGCAATGCATAATATTATTATGTATGTTATGTGATAATAAGTGTAAGTAAAGTAAGTAGGTAAGAAAACTTACTGAGAACAGAACACATACCAAACCATGCCGTGCCATGCCTTTCTTAGAGCTTCTTTTTTTCCTTTCCATAGGCAAAGCTAAAATGCAAGGAGAGCTGTAGCTGGAATCTAGCTATCTTATGTAAGTAAGCTAGCCAAGCCAAGGCAGGCAGTTCTGTTGTGTGACTCTTGTTTAGTTACAAGTTACAATTACATTACGTATACAGGATGAGTTCAAGGGCTCAGCTTACAGTTCATTTTGGTTTCATTTGTTCGTTCTTTCTTGGTTCTTTTTCTTGAGCTCCTTCCTTCCAATTCCAATCCAATCCACTACCAACCAACACCATACACCATACCTTGCCATTCCAGCTACCAAGTAAACTAAAGTAAAGTAAACTTCTTGGGAATAAAGAAAGAAAAGGAGAACTGTGTCATGTCGTAGTGTATTACTAAGGCTGCTAGTATGCTATTGCTATTGCTGCTCCTTGCAGGACAAAAGCGTAGCACATATTCCGTGTATTTTTACTACTACATAGGTATATCGCAACTTAAGCTTGCCTTGTCTTGTCTAGCCGGCTAAATTTCCAGCGAGAGCGAGGTGATATGGTGTAGGTATGCTTGACATGGTACTTGTTGTTTGCAGCTAAGGTATTATGTAATGCTAATGCAAACTAATGCCATGCTCACTGCTCTGCATCAAATTGTTTGTAGAAAAAGTTTACTAAACTATACTAAGGTACTGTAACAATGAGAGGCTGACGGAATTGGATTCCAAGATGCCATGTGTTCTATTCTGTTTAGATTGGGATTTGAGTTTATAGAGAGAGATAGGTACAGATACACTACTGCATTATATTATTACATACTTACATTCTGCTTTTCAGTGTCGTGATGTAATTTACAATCAGCCAGTGCAAGAAATCGTTATATAGGTACGTTGTGGGTTTAGGAACGTTATACCTTCCTTTACTTATCATAGCAGCTGCTGCTTTTTGTATCAATAGAAATGATAAATATAAAGTATGGTATGAGCCTTGTTGTACCTATATCTACAGACAAATCTCTTCGGAATCACTTTTTATTTTATAGGAATGTCAAGATTTGAATACCATAAGTGGATAAATTGTACCTACATTTACATTAGTATTAGTATAAGAAGAAACAGATTATTTTACATACCTGATCCCTACTGTACTAAACAAAACAATAAGCGAAACTACTTTTCTCTTAAGCTTCTTTGTGGAAGTGATGATGTATCGTATCTTGTCTTTTAGTGAGCTGGAACTGGAAGGTATACACTCGTAACAGTAACGCTTCACTGGACTGGAGTTTCGTCTTGTTTCTTTTGAGTTACACCGAATAGTTTAGCTACAGCAAAAGCAAAGCTAAAAAATATTATATACTGCTAGCTCATTATGCTGTTGTTGATTAAGGTGCATTCATATAAAGTATATACTGCATTCCCTTCTTGGGCTGGTTTAGTTTTAGTTTCTCATTCTCCCTAATCTCCATCAAGAGTTGTACATGTTTTTAGTTGGTAACTATTTAGAATTACTGGACGAATTTCTTTATGTTGTATTTAGTGAGAGCTATCCCTTGTGGCGATTGTTTGATGTTAGTTAAGAGAGGCATTCTGTGTACTCTACTTGAATAAAGACGCAGACAGAAAATTATGCATATGGTTCATCTCTACCAAAAGTTAGTCACTACATGGAAATTCAAGTTCCATTCGTTCGATACTTTAGTTTGTGTGGTGATGACTGGGTATCGGGCATTTTGTGTACATATGTGCATGCACATTAATACAGAAGGGAAAATAAGAGCTAAGCTAATGCATATATTATATATTACTTAAGTAAAGTATAGTGAACTGAAAACTGAACTGTAGTCATAAATGTGTACATGTGTTAGTGTTAGTGATGTGATGACGATGATATGAGTGCGTTGTTATTGTGGGGAACACGCTTTTGTATTCTTTCGTTTACTCTCCAGACACTGTACATTTAGTTTATATACTTTTACGTTTCGAGGCAGTCTGACTGGAGTTGAAGGAGAAATCGAATGGAATTTTACTGGGTGGGTTTCCTTTGGCTCGGCTCAGTGTTAGGATTGTATTTTGTATACCTATGTCATGTCTCCCTTCTGGATATACTTTGATGTACAGATAGGACGTAGCAAATGCCCTACTACTACCTACCTAGTTTGCTTTCCTTAACAGACATATACGTATTGTCTGTTACTATTGAGCTATAACTTCCCTTCCCGTATGTATTAGTCAAGTTACATAATGTATACAGTACAGGATTACAATACAAAGTAGACTTATAGATATGACATAACTAACTCGAACTCTTGAATCAGCCGACGAGAGGGTTCCTTTCTGTATTTTCGTTTCCCTTGCTCACCCAGACGAGCCAGGCCAGGCCACGAAACGAACGAACGACTAAACTCATCGCCGTATAGCTGTAGCCTGGTCTGGTCTGGTCGGGCCATGGCTCTTGCCGTCTGTTTCATTCGGCTCTAGCTCTGGTTTGGTTCTGGATCCTTTGCCGTTGTATTCTATATTTCTATGTGAAGTCTTGAATAAAAAATTGAATCGGATGTGATGTATATACATAGTGTGTACATAGGACAATACTATGCACAAAGCAAAGTGCCATGAGCAACTCATGAGAAATAGTAAACTTTACGTCGATTGTATTCTATACATAATAATATTACTCGTACACAAGTAAGCATCAAAGTGGCAGACATCGCACTCGCTGGATAAGTAAATATTCTATCGAAGTATGCAAGAAAGATCCAACATGAGAATAGAAAAGATGAGGATGAGAACTGAGAACCGAGATATAGCTTCCAGGCTTAAGGTCCTTATAAGGACAAGCTAGGCCATGCCGGGCCACCTTAAATAAAAAAGTCTGACTCGGCTTGGCCGGCTCGACTGGAGCGGAGAGTAGACTTACTTAACTATAGTGATGTCGTTCAAAGTTATTGTTGCATTTGTAGGGCAAGGCAATTTGAGAAAGCCAGAAGGGCTAGGTCATTTTAAAGGGCCTGTATGTAACGCTGTTTCGTTTCTCTCTCTTGGTGGCTAGCTTGCAGTAATTATATAGTTTCCTATGTTTATGTACTTATATTTATCCTGGACTTATTATCTGTACTTACTGCATTATATTGTGTATATATCAGTATATCGGTGTGGCAGGGTTCACAGAGTGCTTACAGCTTACATTACACTTCATTGTGATTTAGTGATATAGCTGCGCCAACGTCCTGTCCATTTTATAAGTTGGTAAATGGTAAGTAAACGTTGGCCCTTGTAGCTTGTATATCTCCTAATCGTATCGTTGATGATAACAAAAGGTCATGTCGCTCTAAGTTATATGAAGTGTACAAAATTATTAGAGACAGCATTTGTGTTCATTTGGGTTCTCAGGTAACCTTAACAAGGTAAATAATGTTTTATGTAGTAATCTAGTAATACAAGTTTTGCATTTGATACTTCAAACTTCTAACTCCAACGCTTGAATGTACAAAGTTTGGAAAGTCACGTTTCCAGAAGTATTGACAGGTACGTCTACATTGTAGCAATAGTCATGCAGCATAACTCGATATCTGTTGGGGTCATACACTTTTGTAGGTCTGTTTTGTATTTATTTAGCATATCTGGATCTGGTAATGTACAATTTCGGTTGGAATTGACAGGATAAAGATTGTGGTGGCATTGTGGCATTTAGTAATTAGAATTAGTTAAAGAAACTAATTGCATCGGTTGATATTTTACAGTACACCGAGTACAACTTGTTATGACAAGCAGAGGAGCAAGCCATCCGATCCTCCTATTTTGTGTTAACCTAGCAAGGGTATTAAGATTACATTTGTCGTGTTATGGTCATGACATGACATGACACTAGGTTTATTTAGCTCACTCCAGGATTTTATCTTTCCATATGAGAAGAGAACTAGACTCGTACACCACACCACAGTACAGTACATATCATACAAGGGTCTTCTTTCATCCCTTATCATTATGATGTAGGTTATCGGTAGTTCTGAGTTCTTAATGTGACACTATAAGCGTATGCTCTCAGGAAGTCAATATTAGGATGGAATGAAATCCCCTTCTTTTTGAATTATGATTGTTTGCTGTTAAGAGTTTAATGGGAGATTTAAGTGACACAAAGGGAAACGGGTAGTTACATGCAGTTAAGTAAGTACACACGTAACAAAGGAAATGAACCTTGAATGTAAGATTAGTGAACCGTTTAAGTTACCTACGTTTATACATTTCTGAAGAGAAAAAGGACGACACAACACAAGGTAGTTCAAGAGTTTAGTTTAGGTCTGTGCAAGTAATAAAGATCCATGGAGTGAGTGCGGCAGTTTATCCTATCTATTGCAGGACATTAGTAAATAGGTGCACAAAAAACTTACCTCTAATAAATAGGTTCCTGCACTGCATCTTCTTATACTGATACATGTAGAGTAGAGGTATAACTTTTATAGACATGTCCTCTTTCTTGTCCTATAAATAAGAGATGAGATATCTACATCTACCTACCTACAAATAAAATCCTTCTTTAAGCAAGTTTTGTGGCATATTATGGGATAACCGTCGGTCTGTGTTCTGTCTGTGCAGTAGAACCAGACACTACATAGAAAAAATAGTTTCTGAAAGACGCAAAAGGAGTTGTTGGAGCAAAAAAGGTTGACTACGTCTTCGTATGTGTTGTAAACGTACAAATATAAGAAAAGGTTACCTTTGAGTCATTGATTGGTTCTCTCTCAACGACTAAATGTACTGCTGCTGTGATTTCACTCATGTTTAGCATTCATCATAATTATATGGAGACAGATACGTATACTTTACTTTACTTCATTTGTTAAAAAATGAATGCCCACTATCATGCGTTAAACGGTATGTTTAATGAATTGGAACACGTAAGTAAACTTACATCTACATAAAACAGTATTATTTTTAATTAGCCATATTATAAAGAAATTAATATAAGAATATGCATATATTATATCTAATAAACAAATATTACGTAACAGATAATGAAAGGAAGGGAAGGAAGCTTTAGTAGCCGAAGGGGAAAATTATGAATTTAGGTCTCACTCCACTCTCGCTCAGCTCATACTCATAATGTACTGCACTATGCACATGTACTAAATAATAGTATAGCTATAAAGCATAAAATTCAAAGTCAACCATTTATTTGCCGTCTATTCTAGACTTTGTATTGTATAATAGTAATAGTAAGTAATGTTCCCGTCAGTCTAGGTTCTGGTTCTTATATTATACGTTTGTGCTCACTGCTCAGGGGATGCCTATATACTTATATCCTCCAAAGGTTGACATTGAAATTCTTAACCTCGTCACTGCCATCACTTTAGTTTGCTGAGCAAGCTTGCCTAGTAGCATGCAGTAAACTAAAGGCAAAGCAATAAGACTTCACAGAGAGCATTGAACAATTGAACTCTGCCTTTGGACAATCGAATGCATGAAGGAGTGCATTTGGTTGCTTTTGCTTTGCTGTTGCAGCAAAATTTCTTCCCTTGTGTATTGTATTACGTTACATTTCCCTTTAGTGTAACTACTCTTCTACACATCACATCGTTGTGTAACGCAGCGTAATGTTATGTATTATTTTATATTAAGTCGAGCTATATAGGCAAACTTGCAATGGCAATCTTGTAGGCTAGGAATATATATAATGTAACACGTTGTATGTATGTGCTTATGTTGCAGCTTTTCATTAACAACTTACTTGCAGAGAATTTTATTGAACATCAAATAGCAGCTATAATTTTCTTTATGCTGCACCGTACCCACATGTATAATTTTTACATTGCATTTTGCTTTTTGTAAGTTCTATCCAAATGCAATTACAGGTATGAGGGATATAATGTTGTAAACATAATTTTACTATAGTGCTAGTCGCTAGTAGTAATTTTTGTGATAAATACCATTTGATAAGTTGTTATGTATTTATATACTTGTAGTGGGAAGGTGTAGGTATCCTGGCATCCATTATATAAGTATAGAGACACTTATCGTCAACGTCAGCTTAGTTAGTGTTGTTAGTTAGTTGTTAGTACATAGTGAATCGAATGATGTGATGAGATGATACATTTTATTGCCATTGAGTTGAATGCCATGGACTTGGACGGTGGGGATTTTGATGGATTTTAATACAGAATAAAGACGAAAGGAAAAGAACCATATGAATGTAAAAAATTGTATGTTACGTAGTTAGGCGGAATACGTTTAAAGTAAGATACACATTATGTAGTCGTAGTTGTTAAGTCAGGTCTAGTTGTAGTGTAGCCGTGTTTTAGTAATGCAAACTAAAACTAACTGGTATCATGTAACCAAAGTCAGCGTAGCAATTGCAGTCAAAGTCAAGTCGCAAAGAAAAAAATATGTGAAAATAATAGGAGGATGTTGGCGTTGGTTTGGTGATGTGATTTTATGGTGACCAGTGAGTGTGACTGAAACTGATGGCTTGACGAGAATGAGAATGAAATTGCATCCTTTTCGTATTCAGACAATGTTTTGGTTTACTTACAACAATTTTTAGATTTAAGTGAACTAGTTAATGCTGGAAGGGAAAGAAAGAATAAGGAATTAGCTTTAGCACCAAATGCAATATAGTTAATTATATAACATAATATGTTCTTCGTATATCGTAAACCGCTTATATGAAGAACTTTTATTATTTATTTCACTCAATTCAATATGTAGATTTTACATTGCCTAACGCATACCGTGTGGCACAAAATTATAATATCTACATATCTAAAATTAAAAAATTAAAATTCAGCTTTATAGTTATGCAAGCAACCCACGACACACGGTCAATGGTCAGTAGTACTCA
>JAQFYC010003037.1:0-22473 GCA_034694165.1 Tomocerus mixtus | reverse complement strand
GGTAGTTTGAAGAAACATTTAATAATTTTGTGATTACGACGATACATGAGGACATCCGTTTGCACCGGTTTATTATGTATTCGGAGTATCTACTATAAATTGAATCTGCTTTGTTTTTCCTGTAGACACATTCTTGTTAAATTCAAAATAATGAACAAAATCCGCTTGATTTACGTTAGTAATTATGTGTAATGTGTACATCACAGATTAACATGGCTGTTAGATGTTTGCTAATAACTAATTACAAAAACTCTCATTTGGCAACTTTAAGAGCAGTTGTGTAGTGTCTGGGACTAATAAAGTTGCTAACATTGTACATACAACACATAAAACTAATCAACTATGTACTCAAGAGATAATGCTGTTAAACATAGAGTTTACTTCGTTCGTATATAGCTACTTACAAGCAAATTATACGTTAGATTGAAGCTTTGCTAACCTTAGGTACATTGGGTTCAAGGGTAGAAAGGAGGGATTTAAATCCGAGAGAATAAAAAAGTGAAGTAGTAGTAGGTAAGTTGTATTGTGCAGGTGGAGAATGGAGAATATCAGTAGAATTGCAGGATGGAGGTTGGAGGTTTGCTATATTACTAGATGAAATATTATCCAGTACAAATGGAAATATAAAAAATGTAGAAGAGTAACTCAGGTAATTGTAATCACGATGTGAAACCTATGTTTCCATAATTTACAATGATTCTCAAGTGGAAATATGAAATTTTCTGTTATGTTGGATCGGAACCTTTGGGAGGCAGGAGAGGGCAATATTAAACCACTTTGAAATATTGAATGAATATACGTACTTAGATTCAAGTATGAGAGAGAAAGCCCAAGAGTACGAAATCTAATCTACACATAAATAATCCACATATCAGTCCATAGTTGAGACAGGCATAGCATAGCACGGGCGGAAATGGAAGGAAGCTAGGCAGGTAGCTGTAGCGTATTACGAAACTAGGATAATAATATCTCCCTTTCCTTGAGCTAAGGAACAACGAGGCAATAAGAGAAAGTTTCTTCTAAAGAAGACCATAAATTATTTATTATTTGCTTTAGTTCTGAAAATTCTGGATCATCTTAGCCTTTTCTTGTCTTGTCTTGTCACGAGAATACGGCTTATGGCTTCCCTTCCTTTTTTACTTTCCTCTTTCTCCTTTAGTCCTTATTACCTTACCTTAGCACTAGACCTTTCTTCCGTGGCTTGGCTTGGCTGTAGTGATTGGCCAAGCAAGAGAACGAAGACAGAAAAGCAAAGCACCTACCTATGTACATCTACTTCCAACAGCTCATAATATTCCGTATGTACGTACTATACCTGTAATATTTATATAACACACGACATGCAATATGTAAGTACATACGTACATATGTAATATACTTACAGTTATATTTATACCTCGCTTGGTGTAAGATTTTGCTAATACTCCAACTCCAATGTCGACCGACGAGGTCTTATGGAAATTGCCATCCTTTGCTATGTTACTACATATGACTATAGTAGATACTACAGGTGTAATAAGTACACTCGTACGTTATGCACAGGTACTATTTATGAGTATTTTCTCTTTTATCTCCTTACTGTATGCATACATTTATAGAATGTTATATGTAACAGCACAGTAGGCTTAAGGATAGTCATATCATTCATATGTAAGTAGAATGGGATGGAGAGAGGGAGAGAGAAGATATTATTAAATATACTACTACATACATCCATACAAGTAAGAACATCATCTAACGAGATAACCTAGGCAAGCCCTAGCCCTTGCTGACGTGACGTTAGTAGGCGATATGTAAAGTCGGATTTTCTTGTCTACAAGTGAAGTCAAACCTTCAAAAGATGTAAAACTGAATGTAAGCTCTGAATAAAGTGAGATTACTCAAGTTAAAAAACAAGCAGCTTCCTTAGCTCTCTTGTTTTCTTTTGTGTTGCATACTTTCCCAAGAAGTGTACTTGTACTTACCCATCCTCTCCTGTACAAATATGTTATATCTGCATCCTAAAGGGGACTACAAATACATCTGTGTATAAATAGCATGTAGTTTACTGTACTGTAGTCGAAGTGAGGATGTGAGAGAGTGGCTGATCTTCCCTGTCGTTCAGGCTTTATGCTGTCGTGGCTTCCTCTTTTTTACATCGAGTCCTTCTTCTGTACGTGCGTATCTCCTTGCCTTGTCCTATGTCCAAAAAGGGTAATGGTCCAGTCTCGTCTGGTCTGGTCTGGTCTCGCATCTTATTCTACAGTTGTATAATATGTAAGCTTATGTGAATGTCTCAACGATGTTCTCTGAGACTCTAAGAGCAGAGCCCAGGAAAACGTTTGCCATTATTCAACAAACGGTTGCAACTATAAGTACATACTTGCCTGCTTTGTATCATATAAGGTGAATAGAAATGGCAAAATCCTATAAAGTCACGTCTACGACCTGCTTTTAAGTTTTATCGCAATGCCTCTCTTCCGGTCCCGCTACAAGGTACAATGCAGTTTGATAGAGGAGAAACGGGATATTACTTACTCGACTTACACTACCTAAGACTTTATTTGCCCACATAAATATAAATACACGTGTTAGTACTTTGCTTGTGTATCTGTATTTTAGCATTTGAATGCAGAAATAGTAGTTGGTTGTCGTAAGTTGATGTAGGTACCTAAATACTACTTATGCATACGTAGTATGCACTACATAATAATGTTATCTAATATTATGCAGCACATAACATACAGGTAGCATTAGCTCCTTTCCGTACCTTTTCTTGTTTACATGACATTCCATACTCCCTACCATGCGGCCATGTAGGTTACATCTGATTTTCGGTGTGAGATACACATTGTGAAATGTGTTTCGCATAATATTATAGCATAATAGGATATTCAGTTTCTTCATTGATGTAACTAACAGCATCTACTAACAAGTTACACCGTTGCGTTGCTCGTATAAAATATCTTTCCATTATACTAATGCTACGTAAACATATTATAGTGTAGTATAGCTTCAACAATATTTCGTCATCATAGGAAAATCCTTTGGTTACTGCATATATCTATTATATTAGACTTTAATGGGGCACTGGAAGATCAAGTTCCCAGACACGAGACAAGTCTCACATCAAATTCCTTATCGTAAGTGATGATTTTGGTGATTCGAAAATACAATATCGATATGATATAAAGTTAACAGCTTGACAGAATCAAATGCATTAGGTATTCAACATGACTTTATTATTTACTTCTTTATCAAGCCAAGTCATACTAACAATAAAAAAATAAAAGATATAAATACAATTATGCACTCAAAGTCTTCGCAGCAGAGGTATTATTGCAATTAGTACGTTGTACATATAAGCTGGCCAAATCACACTAATCAATTAATATAAACACTACTAAAATCATTTTTAATAAATGTACCTTGTCACTGTTTCCTGTAAATCTGAGCATGTTATGTACACAAAGTAAATATATGACAAGGATACTGGATTCGACATACCTTTTCATACGAATTAAGAAAGTAGGAGGAGCCCTATATTTAAGGAGTCAAATGAGGAATACGTAGAACATCCGTAGATTATATTTCAAAGTAAGATTTATCTAAAGTCAACATTTATCATCTTCGTTTATTTAGCCTTCGTTTCTGAGTACCAATGGAAAGCAATTCAAAATATATGTACACTATTAGAGATTCCAATTTGAATCCCCAAGTTTAGTTAGAGTTAGAAAGTATGCACCTAAGCCGTCTAATTGTATGTTGCATAGCCAAACTTGGTATGTATGGGGAAAGCCAAAGCAGAATAGGTGGATGCAACTATTCGTCTACTCGCTACAATTACCAAAACAAACATTTATTTTCAAAGATGCTTTTAGTTTATTGGTAGCGCATCAAAGTATTTCTATTAGTTATACAGTAGACACACATATAGCACTTTCGTTTCGACCTACTCTTGCAAACGCAGGAGTAAGTACTTAGCTGTGAGTAGAATTCGTTCTAGTAAGTATAATATGGAAAATAGGGATGTGTATTAGGCATAGCATTAGAATTTCTATTCTGTCTAATTCAGCTTTGAAAACATTTCGAAATTGAAAATCCACAAACACCTTGAATGCGCACATTCATGCTTGATATGAAATTTTTCTTCACAAAGGGCACATAAATACAGTAAAAGCCAAGGCAGTCATCTATCTATTTTCATACGTCAAGCGAGCGAAGGTGCCTATAGGTTAGGTAGCCTATAAACCTTGTGCCATGCCACGGCATAGTAATAGTACTTACTTGCTACTGATCTAATGCAACCAACCGAACTGCATTTGTTGGCAAGAGATGCGAGCTAACTCTTGTGTATGATGTTTTCTCTTTCAGGTCTGGGAGCCTTACTCGTACGAAATGAAAGCATGGATGTTCTGGAGAAAAGGTACTTTGGCGGTGGGACTGTCAATATCGCTTTGCCGTGGAAGTCTTTCCACGTCAAAAGAGCCAAATTGCACGAGCGGTGAGTGAAAAATATTCATTCATTCAACTCTTCTTTACTCAACTCAGTTATCTGTCTCTCTCTCAGTATATCTCTACATACCTTAGATGGCTAATGCCTAACGTAAATATATATATCTGTACCAATACATTTATACTTTTTGCACAAAGAACATTTTTACATCACAGACCATACAAGTAAAGTAGGCGTACTGTATATTACTGTATGTATAAGTCTGTGGTAAAAAAGGCTCGGGAGAGTGAGGATGAAGACCAGCACTATGGAATGCGACATTAGTTATGTTTACGTCTACGTTATATTGTATAACCATGAAGATGATAGTAGATGCCTAGATACTAGATAGTAGTAAATAAACTTACTAACTAACTATTTACAGATACAGAAACATATCTGCGAGCTACATATACCTATAGGCACAATTTATACATGTACATACAGTATATGCTATTATGGTAGTTACATTAAGGCTATTCTTCATGGAGCAATGTGCTAAGCCCACTAGTAACTTAAGTTAAGCTTGAGTTTTCTTCTTCTCCAACTTAGTTTAGTTAAGTTGAGGAATGCTTTGACGGAGAAAGAATTTGTGAGTGAGCAAAAGACTCTGAGTGACTGAGTGAGTGAATGAAGGAAGCGAATGAAATACGCTACATATAAGTAAATGTATATAATATGAATGTTGTTAGTGCAATTGGAATATCTACCTACAAACTACTACAAATACATACAAACAAGAATAGAGCAAAGTGAAGAAGTGCAAAATGAAAAAAAGAGTCAAGTCGAGTTAGTTAAGTTTAATAGTAAAGTAAGGAAGGAAAGTAAAGCAGGGTAAGTAAATGAAAAGTAATGCGGAATAAAATAAACTCCAAAAATAGTACAGAAGAGAATAATAGAGACAGACGGAGTATAGTGGATGGAAGAGTAAGTAAAGTAAGTAGTAGAGCAAGTACAGTACACAGAATAGTTGTGGTTGCTGAGTTCACTTTAGATCAGCTAAGCTACAATGCATACAGTACGCATTATATAGAGGAAAGAAGTCTCTTCTTCAAGGCAAGTCAAGTCAAGTCACAGAAAAATAGCTTACACTTACAAAATGCCCTAACACAAGGATAACAAAACAACTCTTCTTGCTACAAGTCCAGTACACACTACGTAGCACTACATTATATTGAATTACATATGGGATTTATTGAACTGCAACTACAAATACACTACAGAACAACCCACCCGCATATATGTACTACGTTAGATACGTAAATATGTAATAATGTATCTATCTTCATCTCATCCGCAACACAGAACAAACTAGTAGCTGAACTGAAGTTAAACTAAAGGAAACTAGTGCTTCGTAACTACAACTACCCGTATGTACTTATATCTGACATGAGTTCAAGAATTTTTCACTCCATTACAGTGCACTCTGCTAACAATTTATATTCGTGCATTATTGTTCAATGCAATTTTGAATGTGTTCTCTTCGCTCTTATTTTCTCTACTCTCTATCTTCTTGCCTCTAATGGATATAGATATGCACATCCAAGAAGAATATCCCTACTATTGTACCTACTACCTACTACCTACCCTTGTGCCTAGTATGTATCTACATAAATAAACTTACATATTTACTGTTTTTCTTCTTGTCATCCAGTTATGTAGACTCTCAATTCTTTTTATAGGTGTTGAGGAATGTCCTTTAGGAATGGGAAATCCTACTACAGTGTTTTCTTCAATCTTTTTTCCCTTTCTAGGTACTTGTACTATATAAGTGTATTGTACTTATTTATATCAAAGCTGCTGCACTGTATTGTGTGAGAAAAGGGAAATTGTGTAAGCATTTTGAGTTGAAACCATTTCCTCCTGCTTTGAGACGCTTCAGTTCAGTTGCTGTTTGAACTGCTAACACTAACCAAGCACTTCGTAATCACTTCTTTCCTAACAATGCATTATTCTATATATAGATGCAAAGAGAAAAGTTTTCTTAACACTTTGTTGAATGCATGCATATTGCAGTGCACTATAATAATACAATAGAATGCCCACACAACTTTACTAACAGACGTATTATACTCTAGATATTCATGAGATAACTTTGACAAAGTATTTCCTATTTATTCCTCTTCTTCTTTAATTGCATGCTGTATTTGCATGCAAGTTTGCACATTTTAAAGAAAATCAAAGAAGTTACTTCAGTTACTGAAGTAGTTATGAAAAAAAAGTTCCATACTTATAATTGTATAACCCCAACGCAAAGCATTGGTGAATTACCACATCCAATTAGTCTGTTTGTGACTTCTTAGTATGAAAAAAAGAGATGATATTTCGCAGTAAAAAAAGGCAAATAAATGCATTTTATTTGTATATTTTTGCCATTACAGATAATTGGCAATTACTGACATCATTCCGCATTGCAAAGATATTGAATGATGTTTTGGGGGTTGCAAGATTTAATTTGTCTCCTATTTTATTTGGTAAAAAGATTAGGAAAATTGTGGATGTACGTAAGTACTAGGTGTCTATTTACTTACCATTCCTATTATATTACTCTGTTTCATGACAGCAGCAGATCAGATTTTGTACCTACAGTGGAAGTTGCAAATAAAAAGGTGCTTGCAATGACCCAGGTGACTAACAATAAATATTAAGGCAACCTTTAAACTATCTGATCCCAAATGCTTAGACGTAATAGTTAAAATGTTTGTACTATATCGAGAAAAGAAACATGAATAATGAATTGATTGAACTGATTTAAGCTCGTATTTCCATATCTGCAAAAATAAATTGGCATCAGGTTCTACTTATGTATGTGCTCATTACCATTTCGTTATCCCTTCTTCTGATCTTGTCTCAATAACAACGCGGCTGTCAAATAATCAGAGGGAAAGTGATGTAAGATAGCAGGAGAAGGAATAGACTATTATTGTATAGATGCTAGGACCAATGAAGAAGGGAGAAACAGGAAGAGTAAAAACTCGCTCAAAGTCCATTTCTCCAGACAGAATCGTATATAATATAAAAGAATGCAGGAAGCATAGGGTTTGCCCATAACTAATACATATAAGTAACTTTTTTTGACTTTGGAATGTGTGCTTTTCCATTGCACATTACAACAATAAATCCTCATAGCGCCTTTCCAACATACATAGTCTACTTCAAACAAACGGTCTAACGTAAATGTAAGAATGTTCGGATACTTATAAGCAGGCTCTACCCGAGCATTTCAGCCAAGGATGAACCGCAGCCCCAGTTTTTCATAGCCCAACGAATTTTACAGCGTCCTGTATCTTTTATTATACTCAAAACGCATTGCATATTCTCATTACACAGATACGCAAATAATTGTTATTAATTATAAATGGGCATCCGTGCATTTAAAAGCATAATATACAATGTGCGTATTGCATGGATATTTGAGACAGTGCCTGGCTGAAAGTTAACGAGGCTGTGATTCCTCTGTGGCTAAAGTGCCATGAAACCATCAGACAAATAATATAAAAGAGCCACCGTACTTATTATCAATATAGCAGACGACAGATCTTTGCAATGCAATAGTATTATCTGTATATAGTATTAGTAGTATATATATACTATAAATAGATGTAGGAAGGGGTTACGAGAATTCCAAGTATTACATTTAATATAAACAGTAATGTACAACATTTCTATTATAAAAGTACTTCTTATATTACATAGATACATACATAAATATATACAAGAATTTCACCTCTGAAGAATTTTCACTCTACTGTGAGACTTGATGCTATATTTTCCATACTTGTCGAAAGATATGATACTGTTTGCTCAAAAATAGAGTGAAATAAATGTATGTTTCAATCCCATTTTGGACGTAAAATTGTAAATATGATAAGTCGAAGATTGTAAGAAATCCTATCAGGCTACTCTGTCCGTATTTTCTTTATGGTAGAATTACAATAAGTAGGCAATGCAATGTGAGTTCGTAATATTAGTATATAGGTAGGGTAGGCTATTAGTGCTGCCTGTGATGATATTAGAGTTGACTTTCGGTTTGCATGTATAGCACTTTGGCATAGAAATATTGTTTGTTATTATATTAGTAGTACTATTGGAAATTGTAGGAAAAAGGGAAACGAAGAGCAATAGACAAAAAGCGACACGTACTCTTTCTTTCTTGTCTTATTGCTATTATTATAGTAAGATAGCCATCTATCTCTCTATCACCCTCTGCAACCAAGATAGATATAGTAGAAGGAGAATCAGTACTGGAGTACAGTGGTCTGGTGAGTAAGTAGTTTGCTCTAATGTAAGTAGTGTGCAATGTGGATTGTTTACTACGTATTTGTAAAAGTGTACTATTGTGTATTGCAAAGTGTGTTAGTTGTATGTAGTCTGCATTCTGTGTGTGTTTGTATCTACTTACTACTTACTGTGTACATTGGTTTAGTTTGGTTTAACTCACTTCTGCATTACTCACGAACCAAGTGAGAGCGAGAAGGGAAGGCAGGTTTGTCTGACTGAACCGATTCAATCGGAAAAGCTTCAACTTTTTCAGCTTGGTTTCAAGCAGACAGGCCATGTCGGGATAAAAGATACGGAAAAAAGAAGAAATATATTCAACGATCCTGGGTTTTCTGTGTGTTTACTGTCTTTGAAGAAACGAATCGATGTCTCTTTCTCTTTTTTCGTTACAGGAGGATTCACTTGCTAGAAGTAGAAACAATTGGGTTCTTTTCCTCCTTCTCTGCTTGAGAGCAGATAGGAGGGACAGATTCTTCTTGGGGATATTTTTAGCACTATTTCCATATATTATTATCCTACGTGTTATGTTCCTTTGGTTAGTTGCTTCACTATTGTACTATTTATCAGCTATATGTCTGCATACACTTACTTTATTTGCTTACCTACCTAACTATATCCACTAGTATTGTATACTTAGGCTAAACCAACCCACTTACTCACACATTATTCCACCAAAAGCAAAGAACTCTCCTACTTTGTAAAATATCTATTAAACCACATAGTAGAATACAATAGAATAGATAGCTTTACTAGCTTTGCCAGTTTATTTGTACTCACACTTTGTTTATTTTACTCTTTTGTAGATCCATATTATATTGTTTAATCTATTTGCATTTTATGTATGTGTACATGGTAATCGTGTATACCTTGTTCGATATTAAATAGGTAATCATTATACAGATATCATCAGTTACTACAAACAAACTACAAAATTAATAGTTACTTACCTACATATATATTGTACAATAAGATACTACGTAATATAATTATGTACAGTATAGGTAAATAGAGGGAAACAGTGTACTGTGATTCCAGACTGACTGAGTCTCACTCACAACTCAGCCGTCACTTTCTCGGTATCCTTCCCGTTCCGCTCTGTTCTGCTCATGCATTTACAAAATAGAATATACATTCTTGTGTTCATAGCAGATACAATGCTCAAGCTGGAGTGGAATTGAAATGTGTGAATGTGGTGACGGATTTATATTCGTACAAATAACTTTGGGAAATTTTGTTTATCTTGGGAAATGTCTTTATTTTGGAGCAATTAGAGCGGAAGCTGATAACTTATATCTATTTACTTTGACTAAACTATGTATATATCTACTAGGAGCTATACTATTGTATAAATATGTAGTATACATAGGTAGTAAAGATGCAATAATAAGCACTTAAGTAGTTAGACAGAGTTAAATTATATAGTAATTTCTTGATGGGATACTTAGGTACACTACTTAATACTGTACACTATACTAATAAGTATTATGTATACTTAAGTCTATAGTTTGCACAAATATATAAATGAGCTGTCATGTCATGAGATTCCATCTTCTGTTTTTTATCTGATGTTTTCTCTGGATTCTAGGCTAGAAATAGTTGAATGAATACAGAGAATACAACAATTTCGTTTAGAAAATAATGAGAAAGTGAATACTACTTACTTGTTCTGGTTTCTGGTTCTTTATAACTTTTTTGTTAGATTAGGGAATACAAATAACTACGAAACTTGTTCACATTGGATTGAATTGTTTTTCTAGAAAACTTTCAGAACGCTACTGTAGTTTCCTACAATTGAACAATACTAATAATGTAAGGCAAGTTAAGGGCCACCATGCTAGACTACTATATATCTGTGCATAGTAGGTTGGAATCATATACCACATAGCTAATATAGAATATAACTGTTATCCTTTTATTAGGAAAAACCTACTTACCGACTACCTGGTTTATTCTACAAAAGTTTTCTCAATCCAACTCAACTACATCAAAACTACATTCGAGAGATACAAGTGCTAGAGAAACGTGATTTTACTAGGCATAGCAATAGACATAAACCTAAACTCTACCATTAAAGGCTTTATAATAAAGAGGGTCGGCTATAGTTACTGCATGTAGGTTATATTTCTTTAGTTACTACAACATTTTGAACGAGAGCGTTTTAACATATAGCCCCAAGTACATCATCATTCCACAAATTAAATTCCCTCATCAATTTCAAGAAAACTGAACTTAACTGACATGCCATGGCGAGTTCATGATCTGACGATGAGTGAGCTCTGCCTCTCTTTTCTATAGTACATAAACTTTAGATCCAGTTTAGTCATTGTGTAGGTAATTACTTTTACTACACACTATATGCGGAACACTCAAAATCTGCTAGTCACTTTTGGAAATTAAACAGAAAGCTGGAAGGTAGCACTATAGTTCATGCTTGTCTTCCTTGTATACTTGGGAATGACACAAGAGATAAAATAGTTTTCTGCTTTAGACTTTACTCCTTCTACTTGTGAGTAAGTGAGTGAGGAGGTTGACACTCTTAGGTCAATGTAAGTATACAGAATATTGGATATGTATGTACCCAACGAACAATATGGCTCACTAACTAACTAACTAAGTCATGTAAAATGAAATTGGAAACAGTTTGCTAGCTTAATTTAGCTATTACTACATAGATACGTGGTAGTGAGTGAGATAGAGATAAGATTGATGTTGAACTATAGAAAGGGAAGATCTTGCCTCGCCTTTCCTTGTCTTCTCTGTCGTCTTGTCTCCGATTGACTTGACTTGACTTCACTCCTCCGGTCTTAAGCAACTGATTCTTATTCATTGTACTGTAGTATTTGTAAATGTTGTTTTGTATATTAAAACACTCTAAACTCTAAAGCCACACTCTGGCAGACATTGAAGAAGTGACAGCTTGTATGGAATCCGTATACTGTCTGAAGAGATGGGAATTAAAAAATATATTTGTAGTAGTACAATACAATGAGTTCAGAGTTCGTATGTGGTATTTTCGATTGGAAGGAGAATTACGTGGGCGTCCAAGAAATAAGAACAATACGCAGATTAATATCCCAAAGTAATCCGCAATTTACTCACTCCAAGACAAAACCACTTTTATTATTTTCAATCATGCACTCTTCCCGTGATAAATGTACATATTATCTGTTATTCCACCTATAAGTAATACTATTGGGTAAATGTAAAAGCATAATCAAGATGTAAACCGCCCAGCAATGCAATGGAGAAACAACTTTTCCCAAACTAAAGTATTCCATTTATGCACCGAAACTTTTGCTATACCTATTAATATCATAGAAATTGTAAGTTCTGTAGTAAATAGCGTGCATTATATTATTTTGTCGCTGTATAGTCGCTTATATTTGTGAACATTATATAAGTAGATTCTACATATTTAATTTGAGTATTAAGAAAGTAGTTGTGGTATTGTGATTTAGGATAGTGTGATATATTATGTAGGTACAAAATGTTCGTATACAGAGAGACAAGGATATTAAATAGTGAGTCAAGTAGTAAACTAGTATAAACTAAGATCCTATGCTTGATGTACGAAACTAATTTTCCTGACAATCTTTTGAACAGATTCGAAGACGGAACGATCTCCTTCTTGTCTATTTTGGCCGTGGGACATGGATTTGACACCATGAATAAATTGGGGCGCTCATTAGACACCATCTCAACTCGAACTTTCCGACTAGCTCAGTAAGTGTGTTCTATTCTTCTATATTTACTGTCTCCCTTCTCCACTATATTATATTACGAGGCATATATATTATCATTCTTTGCTCTTATACATACATACTACTCCAACATCAATCTCATCTCCTCTTTGTAAATATATTCCTGCTACATACATGCATATACATACGTACTTACAACACTATAATGCCTACCTAACTAGCTACCACTACTTTAAGTCAGTCTCTCATGTAAATTTTAAATGCTCCTCGCCTAGGTTTGACAATCTCTTTTTGTCGGATTGACTCTGACTTGTTTGTGTGAGTGATTCAACGTGTCTTTAGCCTTCCACTATAAGTGTTACGTTACTCTGTTCAGCATGTTACACTAACTCTATACTAAATTCACTAAACTAAACTACTGATTGTGAGTAAATAAAGTGGAGCAGGTACCAAAACACTGCTGTACAAGTTTATTTACAATATGTAGCTACACTGCTACATACACTCATACCATGTCTGTATGTTTTATAGAGTAATGACTCCCTCGCAAAGAATTGCTAATATATAACAATATCACAGCCGTTTCTCTTTTACCGGGTTTACTTTCTTAGTCCTCTCTGATTGCTCTCTACCCATTTGATACGTACATTATATAAATGTACTTAGTTTTAATGAGCCCACGTAAATCAGTCTCGCTAATTTTCTTCTTGTACTGTATACAAACATACACGTACTAATACTATATATAGTTCAACGTAGTACAATTTGCAAACATTGTCAGTAACGCTACTAATATTGTTCGCTTTTATGTTCTATGGTACATACCTATTTATAAATGCCTTCTCCCCTAACTAATCGTAAGAATATTTGTAGTAGTACTGATATGTATGTAATCACAATGCACTACTGTACTGTAACTGTACTGTCTATCAACATAATGTTATCTTTTGTACATTCATGACTTTAAAAGTGTAACTGTAGCGAGCTTCATGTGCACCAACTAATTATATATGTATGTACTGATAGTGCAGCTCTAAAGATGAGTATCTCATCCTATTTATAAACCTGTACTATTACATTGTCCTGGTTGAATGGAACAGTACTTATAGTAATGAAAACAAATAGGCAGGATATCTATTCATAATATTAATAATATATAATCATTTTATGTTGCATTTGCTACAGGTACTTCTACAGGAGACTGTCAGAGATGAAATACATAGAGGGGCAACCTGTCGCCCAAATCTATTCGGACACAAAGTACACCACACAAAGAACTCAAGGTCCCATTGTTACATTCAATTTGCTCCGGAGCGACGGCAAGATAATCGGATATTCTGAGGTAAGGATGAGAGAAAGAACTGACTCACTGAGAGAGACTGAGTGAATCGCATGCTTTTTAGAGAAGAAAGGCCCATTACAACTATATGGAGTACTTATACTGCTTAACTACATATTGAGACATGCACAAAACTGAAACCCATCCGGAAAGTACATCCCATCACATGAGAAAATCTCATACAGCTACAGCTACACTACCAATACGAACTAATGCTACTACTAATACATTCATACATGCATAATACAGAATACAGTACATAAATATACATAATATAACTTTACATACTTACGTATGTACGTAGTATAATAGGGAACACTATCTTTGCAGAAATGCTATTTGTGGGTGACTTAAATCTCATCTCAATTCACTTTCGTAAAAGAAAGCCGAAGAAAGGTATGTACGTATAAAATATCCGTCAGAAGCAACCCTCCAACGAAATATATTACGAAAAGGGAAAATTATCATATAAAGGGACAACGAATTCGTCGATGTACATAGGTAGTGTTCAGGCAGACCTGAAGGTCACAAGTACCCTTTGAATTTGCATGTGGGTATGGTAAAAGAATCTCAGTTAAGTAGAAATGTTAGGTTCCACTGTTGTATGTACAAAGTCGCGCACTCCACAGGCTTCAATGCAAATCCATACCAATTGGAAGCGAAAAGTCTACTACAACTACATGTACCCGAATATTAAATCGAGACACTATAACACAAAGCTTTGAATAAGATTTTTGTGCAGTATAATGTATAATGGTAAAAGCAAAGCAGTTGGGTCGAGTCGGAGATTTTTCATGTAACATTATTACCTTGCTATGTACATAACTAGCAGACAGGACATATCTGTAGTAGATCCTTTGTATGTACATATATCATTTCCATTCTGAGTCGCATTGGCATTTTATAAAGGGACGAGACAAGAGCTACACGAGTTTTACATTCTACACGACATGGTACACAGGGCTATTACATAAATGCACTTTTCAATTGCAATTCCTCCACTACTAACAGAAATAAAATGGACCCTGTACTTTGTTCCAACTACCTCTTCTACTCCACTCTCAACAAGCATTTTAAGATCCTTAGAGACTCACTCACTCACTCACAGTCACACTCTCCTACTGTACGTACTATTTATATACACTGCACTACCTATAATAATAGTAATAGCTGGCTTTATGTACTTCTAGTGGATATATTATATGTATTTATGTATATTATACATGTTGGCGTAGTTTAGTGCTCTCTTTGACTTAAACTAAAGAGAGGAATTGTTATATCCATTACAGTTGAATGTGCATATGTGAAATAGCATGAAGAAACATATATACTAGAGGCTGTTAACAATAAGTATTGTAATATAGTATAAAGTCCATGTACATTCTTCCTATTACTTATTCAGTAACGTAGTTTGTTCTCTCTTCTGTGACTTGAACTATTTTACATTTATATAGTTTCTTTATAAGCATAGTACATACTTTTGCTGTACAAAGTCCCTTCCCTTCACATGTATTGCAATCGTTCTATTATAAGAGAGAATTGTAAGTACATAATAGAAGAGCCATAGAAAGTCTACCTACTTAAATATAGTTTGGTTTCCTTTCTATTGGTTTTCTTGGGAAAGAGGAAAGTAATCGAAGGAAGGAACGGCTAGAGTTGCCTATAGAGATGAGCACACAGTTTTGTGAGAGCAGCAGAGACACGGTTCACCGAACCAGTTTAGATATTCAATGCATTCCTTTATATTGAATTGAATAAAGCTAACCCGTTTAAATATACATCACGTTCTTCTCCCATTCTCTTTCCCTCTCACCGCAAACGAAGACTTTCCATCTAGCTTCGCATTCCTTCACTTACCCACTTACTTACTCCTCCACTCTCTTCTTTCTCTCTCAGCCAGTCCTTCTTTCTAGTCGAACTCTTTAGTAATCTCAAGTCTCCTGATTGCTAAGCTAAACTGAACTTGAGCCTTAAACCCCAAAGGCAAAAGGGATACAAGATAAGAAATGATGCTAAGTTTGTATCTTCAGATACGTACGCAGTTACATTATTATAATCTACATTCCTCCAACCTTACTTACTACTGTATATACTAGCTCCACGTTATGTTAGGAGAAATATGGAAAACCCCGAAGTAAGCCAAAGTCAAAGCCACTGCTCTATATACTAATACAATATTCTGATCTTCTACATTATACATGCCCATCTACTTACACACAATATATATATAGAGTAGGTATTAGGTAGGTAAAGTAGATAGTCCATATGACACTGTGCTGTCTTATTTTATTCTATTACTTGTAACAGTGTAGCTGTCCTGTCCTTTGTCCAAATGTAATCTCTCCCCTTCTCACCAATGTATTTAATGCATGAGAAGTAAATGCGAATGTAAATTCACAAGTAAAACAGTTTCTTCAAAAGCTTTTGGACTCCCCACGTCATAGCGACCAGAAGAGTCGAATTCACTCACTTAGCTCACAGTTCAATTGAGACAAGAACCGTCTTTCTTCCCCAGCCATCCAACCAGCCAGCCAGCCAGTGAGTATATAATACCGATGTATAGAGTAAGTGTCTATGTAATGATATAAATATGTATGTATGTACATTACATACATATATGATAGTACTTACTGCAGCATTGACTTGGCTTCACCCGGATTCCTCGCCCTTCTACGAATTCTTCTTCCAATATACTTCATATAGAGAACATGCATGACGAAGACTTTAGTTTTCCATCTATTTTCTGTCTCTTCTCTTTTATAGACAAGTCTTAGGTGAGAAGAAGAGACGTGAAAGGAAGAGGACCGCAGTTCTGTTTCACTTCGAGTCGGTAATGCACAGAGCTCTTATTCTTAGTGCCGGTCTTATTGTTAGCATGTAGGCTTGTAGTTATAGTAAATATTTGTAGGTAACTAAGTAGATATATAGAACTAGTAAAACAGAGTCGGAGGAAGAGTAGAGCTGGAAAACACCGATCTGGAAAGGAAATTGAGCAGGACTGAACAGAACTGCTTTCAAGGGACATGAGGCTTACGACAAACTTTCAAAACTTTCTCTATCATACATGTAATAAGTTGGAACGAAGCTTGAGCTATGCTCTTCCCTTTCCACTATTTTCATTCCACTCTTCCTTTAGTCTCTTCTGAAATAGAAAATCTCTAAGACTTATGTAGGCACCTAATATGGAGGGACCTCATCATAAAATAAAATAGACCGATACTGGACAAATAGTACATACATACTACAAAATCGTCATTGACTGTACTCGCATACTTATAAGTATATTTCTTCAGTGCGTACTACATTGCATCTTATACATATGTACTTATAGTACATAGTTATAATATATAATAATAATAAATGATATGGGAAAATGGGAATACATGCAATGCTTTGTGTATGATTGTACTAAATACACCAACCATCAATTCTAAATAGACACCCTTTGCAAAACATTGTCACTTATTGTCACTTACAATTATCATTGCACATGGTAATGGAAATGACATTGTTCTGTATAGAGTACAGAGTGTGCTCTGCTACACTTGCAATAATGAAGACAAAAAATGCTCTACACCAGCATAGACAACATTGCATGCAAAAAGAAAGCTCTACGACTCTGCGAGTAAGGTCTCCAAGTGAAACGAAGCCTTTACAGTGCTATGTACATACAGATATGTACGAAACTATATACTACATCAACTGCAAGCATGAATTCTTTAGTGCATCTTTAGTGTAATACTTTAAAGGTGTACTGATTCCTTAATTTATATATTCGTATTAAAGTTTTACCAAAAGCAGCATTTGAAATCTTTGAAAGTTCTAGTATAACCGTAATTTCTTATCAAGGTGTACATGTAATTCATTACTTCCCTCGATAGCGTACATTTACAGTGAAAATACATAAGTAAATAAATAAGCATTATAATGGATAATGGACATTGGACAATAGTATTATTCTTGACCATCTGCAATGATAAGTATCATTGAAATAAGTAGCGTAGTACCACACCTTGCAACATAGTCACTGTACTGCATACTCCTAGCTTTAGGACCAGAAAGCTTGACTGAGGTTCTGGTAGAATGTAATACATTATTACGGGCTTTGAAGTAATAAGAATTTAGAGTCTAGACCGGCTACCAACTAAACCTTATATTATATTGCAAAGATTAAATTATGCACATAAAAGTCATATTATAGGAAACAGTTTCTTACAGTACTAAATAGAGCATCGGCATGTGGTAGCTCTCCACTCTGGTAGCGACTAAGTAATGACTAGGACAAAGTAGTCGCTTATAGCTTATAGTCTGCGACTATTATTTTTCTGCTAGGATCCTAAATTTTTGCATGTGAGTACTAAGGTAAATAATCATCATGAGTTGACAATATATATTATTTAGTCCAGAATCCAGAAGAGAATTTGTGGCCTGATTTTGCATGCGGCTATGACTGCAAATACTAGTGCATTAATTATGAGTTTATATTCATGCTTTAGTACAACGTGACTGTGTACATATTTACCTATACATAAATATAATGAAGAGTCCGTAAGGAAAATGGTTAGTTGTATGTATCTTGTGGTTTTGCAAGAGTCAAGTGAGTGAGGAAAGTAGAGGACGATAGAAATACGAAGAAAAGAAAGCAAGGGACTTTTTCAAGCAGCATTTATTAGCCCGAGGCGTCCAATTCCGTTTTCTATGGAATCTCTCTTTCCCTTCGTTTCTTTCTTTTTCTCTTCCCTCACCCTCAACATCTTTTCTTTAGAACTTTGTTTCCTTTGGCACTAACTTGAATAGGGAAAAGCGATAGAATTACTTGTACATAGGTATATATATTACCAGTTACTCTACTGAACTTGCCAGGGCTGGCTGCTTCTATAGCGACTTTCAATTTATAAACGTGTACTGTACATACCTTATCTACTTGTTCCGACACATTTGTGGCTGAGCTGGAGTCTTGTACATTTGTGTGCGCAATCATCTTGTACTACAAATACTAACAATAAATACTCTTACTTTTTCCTGTATCAATCTTATTCAAGGCCCTCTACAATCTGTATCAACTATATGAAAACAGATTATGAAATTCACAGTTCCTCGACATAATGTGCATAGCAGTTCACAATTTAAAGAATAGCCAACGCATAATTTCTCTGGGTTACAAGATTTTTTAATACTACAACGTTACCAAAATCCAATAGTAATAAATAAAGTATCTCAAAATCAATCCATATTGCAAATTGAGAATTGACCAACCTATATGGCAGAAGGCAGAAGTACAAACACAAATACTTAAGGTCAAAAAGTCCTGAAAGTCATCTTATTTTAATTTATGTGCAACTTTCATTCTTCCAACTTTTGCCACAGAATTAAGGAAAATAAAAGCTATGCATCTGCACGCAATGGAAATTATTTATCTACAGAAACTACCACTTACTATCTGTATAGCTATAGCTACTAGTTCTTTGTACTTATTATAGTATATTTGTATATTCCTTGGTTCTATTATACATATACATGTCACCACACACCAAAAAGTAAAACTATACATTAATGTACACATGATGTCTAATAGAGTATAACTATTGTATGTATTAAGTCAGAAGAAATGTTTAACTACTAAAGATGATGGCTGTAGAGAATTAAGTGCCCAAGAGTATGTGATACATCTGTTGTTAATTGGCATTAGTTGCGTTGGCTTTTGATGACTTGGCCACTTGACCGAATAAAGTTAGTTAACAAAGTAAGTCAACGCTCCACAAGGTTCTTTACGGCACCATGATGATGACTACAGCAAAAGAAATCATAATTAAATTTCCTGATGTTATACCTACTCAAGTATGTTTTACGACGATACTTTCCTGCACTTTTACGACATTTCTTTAGCCAACTGAATACTTGCCTTTCCGCTCTCCTTCCCTCCCGTTTCTTTTCTGGATTACCTTAACTATATAGGAACCACTACCGCTTTATTGTATGCGGGAACATAAATGCACGCGCGTACCTACCTTTTTAAGTAGAGAAGAAAAGACACACTTACGGACACATTGATTTCTGACATAAAGATAGACAAGGAAAGTACTCCCGACCAACTACCTTATGCGTCTATATCTCTCGGCGCAAAAAAAGACTACAAGAAAAGTCAGACATTTGTTATAGTAATAAAAATGTGGAGCAAGAACTTGATCAAAGTTAGTTTTCCCCGTATTCCTTAGTTCTTGACTGGATTCTTAAGGCAACCAAGCCAACTCAAAGTCAAATCACGGTTGACAGAAACGCTTTTTCTTATATAGTATATATCTATGGTTTGTAAATACATACACACAAAGTGGGAGTATTGTTCTATACAGCCGATAATGCTGGGGTATTACATTATCTGTTGACGCTATTTACTGTATTTTTTGTTGAGAATGTCTCTGTGTGTTCAATGTGTGATCCCGTCTCTCTGTATGTATAGAGTTAGTTAGGATAGGGTAGGAAGGCTAACAATAAGCTTAAGCTCCTGTGCGTTATTGACTTATTGTTAACAAATTGTATCTACAACCAATACTTAGGTATAAGTAATGTATTTAGATATCTAACTAGTAGTTTACTTACTTACAAAATACTATACATAATGTGCAGCTATGACTTTTAGTAAGTATAATAGTGTGACGTGAGCTTTTACAAAGTAGACAGTAAATGCTTACTGCAACGCAAATACAAACAGGCAGAGAGATAGGGAGAGAAGACAGTTGGAAAATAGAAATAGAGTTGTCCTTTCTATTCACTGAATACAAACACAACAATTACTTTAGTTTGAGACGACAGGTAGTCCAATTATTTTAATGGACTTCTAATGTAATTTCATTCTGCGGTATTTGTCAGCCTTCAAGCTACGGAAAAACTTTTATCTCAAAGTCAATTTAGAGCTTCTCCCGTACCGACTCAGGTTATATTTACAATAGCAACATACATTTTTCTCACCTCGGGACTAAAATTACTAGAACTCAGGAATGGAAAATAACAAAATCATGCTTCATTGAAGTGATAATGTATTGAGACAACAAGTGACAGGGTGAATTGATGAAATCACATAAGATCTAAAATAGCATAGCGTCTTTATGTACATCCTTATGTTATGTAATTCTTCAAGAAAATCTTAAACAAATTATTCTTATGCTATCAGCTTATTGTTACTTTGTGAGAACCAAATAATAAATTTCAAAATTATTGGTAAAAATATATTTTACACGCTTTACGATTTGCTGTACAATATGATCATAGTAACTTGCTTTTCAATTGAATCGTTCAGATCGCAGGCCTAAATAATAAGAATCTAAGCCTGAGAATTGCCTAGCTAAATCATCCTGAAATATTTGAGCATGATGTCAAAGTTTGTATACGTGTTATAAGAAAATGAACACTGGAGATGCTTATGATTGATTATGCAGTAAATATAGTATATCGTATGGCGTAGGAATGTAGTACTGTACTATACGATATTTGTCTACTCCTCTAACACTACTACCACCTCTATTCTATTTGCATAGTTGTATCTGTATATTTGTTTTTATCATTATTATGCAAATATTAGGCAGAACAGCATAAATTACAAAAACCTTTTAAAGAAAAGTTTTTGGGGATATTGGGAGGTGAGTCTCAGCAATAAATTCACGAAATTGTATGTACCGTGTTTGCTATTGACTAAATAAGCGAAGAGAAGCTTTCAGAAATTCGGGGAAACAAAGAGATAAGCCAGACACTAGACTCACCTCAAAAAAGACAAAACTTACGTTAAGTTAAAAAAGTTTTGGTAGACCGGAGGAGGAGAAGCAAAAATTAAATTAAATAGAGACATGCCTAAGTTAAAGGAAATATTGTAAACTTTGGGGCTTGCATGCATGTTGGTAAAGTAAAAGTATGTATATCTGGCCGCAATGGCCCTACCAGATGGGTTAACGTTCCATTAGAATAGTTGAAAACCTGTGGAGTGCTGCATAACATGCTGGGAGTTGTCTCCGGCCGGTTCAGTATAGTTTATGGATAATAGCCCCATATTTGTCTTATGTACAGGATAATACTAATGTAATAAGCGTGTGAGTGTGGGCTAAAGGTAGAGGCAATTTATTCCATTTTATAGAAATTTGGCTCAATTAGAGTTTATTAAATATTCACTGAGATTCGCCATTGTTACCGAATGATGAAATATTGCAGATGGAACAAATGGCATATCTACATGATGTGCATTTGCGCTACGGCTGCTTTTGTAATCCGGGAGCTTGCCGGCGACACCTAAATCTTCATCCAGATGACGTCCTTAAACATTATGAGGTATGTTTTATGTCACTCTCATATTCCTTCTCTTTTACTTTATTTATTAGATTTTCACTTTATCTTCCTTATAAACAAACACTGATTCGTCCTTACGTGGTACATACAAACTTTTTATATTAATGGAAATGTTTATGTAGGTACAAACAACACTATACATATAATAAATAAATAACTGAACATCAAGACCAGCAGGTTTACACTAAATATCCCTTCCTTCCGCAAAATATTTACTCTGTTGTGATTGTGAATATTATCTAGATGGTATGTAATGCAATGTGCACACCTTGGATCTTTATACTTTGATCCAGTTATGGATAAATATGTATAAATATGTAACACATCGGCCGTACTAGAATGTATAA